>NW_020872222.1:217186-224686 GCF_003789085.1 Penaeus vannamei
TGTCGATAATAATAATAATATCATCATTATAATTATCATATTGGAGAGGCTAATATTAGTTCAGTCAGAGTAATGCACTAGTAATACAGCTGACAAACATCTTCACAGAAAAAAAAATATACAACGTATTGACCAAACCCATTCGAGTTACAAGTAAATCAGCATCACATCTTGATCACGTGAGGACCAACCATATTTCTAATAATATAAAAAGTGGCATCATTTACTCCAAAACTTCCAGATATTTTCCCAGTATTTGTTCTTTTTTTCAGCCATGTAAAGCCAAGCAAGGTAAAAAGAACTGAAATCCAGTACAGACACTTTTTGAGAAGAAGGGGTATTCTGGTTTCTCAATCGGCGACAAGAATTTATATTAGAATCTGTTTGTTTATCTCGAGACCTCAGTGTTTGGACTTTTTGAAAACGTTATGCAGGTTATTAAAAAAAAACCATCAAGAACTAATATTGTAAGAAATGAATCGCTGGGTAAACTGTATATGACGACTCATTAAAAGAAATACTTGAAGAGAGCTCCGGAGACTGCAAAAAATCATGGGGTGTAATAAATTCGGTGCCTAATTTAAGAAAAAAAAAATCTTAACCTAGTACATCATATGGGCAATGGAAGCAATTAAAAACTCAACAGACAGCAAATTCTGCTAATGATCACTCTACTAATATTGCTAGAAATCTTGCAGAAAAGATACCAAATACTCCATGTAACTAACTTGAAAGATTATTTTCGTGATTACAGTAGAAGAAAAGAAAGTTTTTAGACACTACTCTAAATGATAAACTCAACTGGAGCAACCATATCATGGCTGTCAACAGAAAAATGCGAAAACGTTTTAGAATTTTAACCCTTCGTATCCCATTATTATCCTATTGCCATGCTGTATAGAGAGGACATTCACAGAAAATGTTGCAGCCGCTGATAAGAACACAAAAGAGATTGATACGAATCATATCGACTCTTAGGAGGATTGGCCGTGTGACCCAACATTCATTCATCACAAAATGTTAAAGATACATGAGATTAATACGTACTGCAAAGCCTTACTTGTATACAAATCAATCGGGGATAATCAGCCGGTTTGTTAAAAATGTGCCAGGCCCAACCCAATGAATTTTCAGAAATACAGATGCAGAAATAAAGGCATATCTGTCTATATACCTGATAGATATACATTTAACCATCTATTTGCCGGGTTGATATGCATGTCTTGACTGATGAATATGCATTTATTTCTTTATTTATGCATGTCTTGTTTACGATTTTACGAATTATTCTTTGGGTCGGGCCTCGCACAATTCTAACAAACCGGCCGAATAACAACCTTTTTAAATTTCGTTCGAATGGTCAGTACCTCCTGAGAAATAAAAATATCCCTTAACAAAATCAGATGCAAACTTCACAGTCACAAACTTTCATATCTTATCAAGGTGTCAAAATCCCCAGAAATATACGAGATTAGCCATCTCTCTCGGCTTTCAGTGATTCATTGAAGAAATTCCTATTGTCGAAGTACATAGATAACACTAACTGATGTACAAAATGCATGTAAAGTATGGTAAATAAACTTCAGTCCTACATATATCAATTTACAAATGTTTATAATCTGTAAATCACTAAATTCTTTACTTATTATCAACCACCAGCTTAATATTCAGCTACTATAAATTCAAATTGTATATATATTGTATATGTATATGTGTGTATGTATGTATATATATGTATATGTAATTATGTATATGTATATATGTGTATATATATGTATATGTATATATGTATATGTATATGCATATGTATATATGTGATATATATGTTTATGTATATATATGTGTATATATATGTATATCTATTAGTATATGTATTGGCACTTGTATATGTATATACATGTGTGTAAATGTGTATGTGTATACACACACACACACAGACACACACACACACACACACACACACACACACACACACACACACACACACACACACACACACATATATATATATATATATATATATATATATATATATATATATATATATATATATATCAAATGTAAAGCTACCCAGGTGCCTTTTACGAGAGCACTCTGCTCTCAAGAGGCTCAGCCAAAACTATGTTTGTATCCTGTAAATTGCAATGTTTTTATTGGCTAAATATTTGAATCTATATCTTAGATTTTTCCCCCTCCTCTCGCTCCCACCCACCCCTCCCCCTCATTTTCACTTCCTTCTCTCTCTCGCCTCCACCCACCCCTCCTCCACTCCCTCTCCTCTCGTCCCACTCCCTTCCTCTCCCTCTCGACTCCACTCCCTTTCGCTCTCTCTTCTCGCCTCCCACTCCTTTCCTCTCGCTCCCACTTCCCTCTGCCTCCCACTCCCTTCCTTTCCCTCTCGCCTCCCACCCCTTCCCTTCTCTCTCGCCTCCACTCCTTTCTCTCTCCCTCTCACCTCCCACTCGTTTCCTCTCCCTCTCGCCTCCCACTCCTCTCCTCTCCCTCTCGCCTCCTACTCCTTTCCCTCCCCTCTCCTCCACTTCTTTCTCTCTTCTCTACCTCCCACTCCTTCCTCTTCCACTCCCTCTCCCTCTCGCCTCCCCTCTTCTCTCCTCTCCTCCACTCCCTTTCGCTCCCTCTCACCTCCCACTCCCTTTTCCTCTTTCTCTCGCTCCCACTCCTTTCGCTCTCCTCTTCCCACTCCTTTCCCTCTTTCTCTCGCCTCCACTCCCTTTCCTTTCCCTCTCGCCTCCCACTCCTTTCGCTCTCCCTCTCGCCTCCCACTCCTTTTCCTCTCCCTCTCGCCTCCCACTCCCTTTCTCTCCCCTCGCTTCTCCTTTCCCTCTCCCTCTCTCCCCTTTTCCCTCTCCCTCTCGCCTCCCACTCCTTTTTCCTCCTTCCTACTCCCTTTCTCTCCCTTTCGCCAGCCACTCTTCCCCGCTCTCTCGCCCCACACCCTTTCCCCTCCCTCTCCCTCTCGCCTCCCACTCCTTTTCCCTCCTCTCGCTCCACCCCCTCTCTTCCTCTCGCTCGCCCCCCTCCCTCTCCCTCTCGCCTCCCCACCCCCCCTCTAACCCCGTCTCTCTCGAAGCCTCTTCAGCTGCTGGCTCTACTCTACCGGACGCCTTCATCGCCTCCGGAGACTCGGAAGCAGCTCTCCCGCACAGCTGCTCAGGGACTTCCCCGTCAAGACCTTCCTCAAGTACTGGGAAGACCACGGAGGAAGTGCGGCAGCAGGAGCGGAAACGGGAGCAGAAACAGAAGCGGAAACGGGAGCTGGAGCAGAAGCAGAAGCAGGTACGAAGGCAGAAACAAGGGGTAAACGCTAAAACCCTTTTTAAGTTGACATAACTGCTTCGCTTCGCCTACTTTAGTTTCAATTTTGATACGAAAACCGCAGTCAATCAACGTTGATATAAATGTTGCAATAAACTAACCCTCCTTTGACAAGTGATGTCAAAATCCTCCCAAATCGCGCCATCTTGCAGGACGTCTTGCGGCAGGCTCTCCACCAGACTTCCACGACAAGATGTTCACGCCCGTGCTGGAGGCGTTTCGGAATCCGGACGGCCGGGATGGGCGGAGGAAGAGGTGGGCGGAAGGATCCTTGCTTCTGGAGGGAGGAGAGGAGAGGACAAGGAGAGGGAGGGAGAGGGAGAGGGACAAGCAGAGGGAGGAAGAGGGAGTGGGATGGAAGAAGAGGGAGAGAGAGAGTGGGATGGAAAGAAAGATAGAGGGTAAGAAGAGTGAGGTAGAGAGGACAATAGAAAGATAAATAAAGAGAGAGAGAGAGTGAGAAAGAGAGGTTTATTTGGTCTAAAACAAACACATATCATGAATATAATTGATAGGCCACGTAAACTAGCAAGCAACGTAAGCAGAAAGTTTAAAAGTAATGACATCATTAGGAAGATGTATGCACAGATCTGGATAAACAACATTTAAAGAAAACAACAAGAATAGCTAACATCTTAAACGATTTAAAATCATCTTAGGCAGTGAGTAGTAAACTTTTCACTTTATTTGAATCTGTTAAGTGATGGACTGTGCGATATGCAATTAGATCAATTTTAACCTCGTGATAATTAACATGCTTTTTACGACCGTGAGGAGAGAACAAAGGGCAATCTTTGTATAGTCTTAGTTCTTGCTGGATATTATATTCAGCTGGACAGACTTTTCATGTACAAGCGTTGCACACAAGCGTTTATACATGAGCAGGTTTCAGAATTTTCCATTTCAATGACAGTATCATTTGTTTCTCTTTTTTTCCTATGGATATGCAGAAATTATCCGTCCACGTGGTTATCACGTAAGAAGGAATGGTAACAGAAGCTCTACAGTGCCATAATCACTTAAGGGGCGGTCACACAAGTCCATTCTGTCCAAGGATGCCAAGACTAAACAGGGTGCTTCAAAAGCTGTAGTGGGATCCGATATAAAAATGTCGGAATTTCATCCGTAGCCAGACCAGAAAAGATATTGCTGAAACAAAAAATGTAATCTAATTATTGGTAAACTCATTTCTTCAAATCCTGAAACATGATTATTATATCATGTTAAAAAATGCATTATTTGAATAATAAGTTACATCGCATCGAACAATGGGGTCTCATTAACTTTTTATAGATAAATCAGATAAATATTCATTTGACCAACGAACAGAAACATCAACCCACTCCTACACGCCAGACATGGAGGTCTCTTCAGAAGTTATTTACGCCTTGTTTGATAAAGTGAGAGCTAAAGAGTTGTTGTGGAACTACAGTCATACGGATTATAAAAGCAGGAATTTGAAAAGAACATTAGTGGATGAAATAAGCAAGGAAATTAGTCATAAAAGTTGTGAATGCTGGACTGAGACGATGGTTCTCTCCGAGCGGCTACTGTGTGTAGCGTGACCAATCCCAAGCTGTAGCTAGCCTGACTTCGGCGAGGCTGTCGAGGGGATCCCAGAACAGAGAAGATTAGTGTGACCTTCGCTTTAGGAAGTGAAAAGGGAGATCAGATTCGTGAAGCGTTATTGTAAGAGCTTGTAGTTTAGACGACAGGGAGGAGTTTACAGCGATATTGGGTTCTCGTGTTGTTTTCAGTTGCTTTCTGATGCAGGGGTTCCTCGTCTGTTGTGCAGTGATGTTGCCTGTTGTTGCAGCTTGGTGGAGGATTCTAGCTGTCGTAATTGGCCATGGCTGATTTACTCCGATTAGTTCCTCTGGTAAGGTAGGTTCTGAGAAGGTAGTCTGGCCCTTGCATTGGTAGTCTTTGGTCAGTGGTATCTTATCACTAGATTCCGAGAGATGAGAAACGTGATTTTTTTTACATTGCTGGGTCTCGTGGTAGTCCATTTGGGCTTCCACTGTCACAGGGCACAGGTCATCTGTAAAAAAACAAATGATATAGCCTCTCACTTTGCCATTGTTTGTTTGCCATCCCTTCCTTTTCAGTGAGAAAAGTTGGCGATAATACCGTAGATATTGCTGACGCCTTAGACAAGGTCCAGCGAAAGAATGATGTTCAATTTATCGCTGAGGATTTTAGCCAGCTTCGCTCGGCGTTGCTCTTTGCTGCTCCTTCTGGTCTTCTGCATGCGGCTGAAACATATATTGGGCGTTTTTGCGTGGTCCAATCGACACACAGCACTCCCAATGAAAGTCGAAGATTATCATTTTCTTCTTGCAACTCTGTGATCTGTTAGAGATGCTAAGTATTTCTTTGAACGAGGAGGTTTGGCATTAAATACTTAAGCCTGAGTGAGCTCCAAGCTGAAGACAAGTTCGTTTGTATATTGCAGTATCTGGCAATACATCTGGTATCAACTTCACTGATGATCGTTTTAATGTTGATATAAGAGTAAATTAGGTGATAAGGCGTTTTCTCAGCAAGTGGTGTGACGTCACGGGTTGCGCGAATTTGAACGAGGAAAACGTTGGATTTGAGGACTCATGAAGTCTGTGTACAAAAACTGTAAAGATTCATATGTTAAGTGAATAGAGATATAGGGAAAGATAGAGAGAGGGGAACAAAATCATAGGGAAAATTTCAGAGAAACTTCTTCCCCCTTTCTCCATCCTAATGCATAAAATTCATTCCCATTTGCCTCTTGCTTCATCGCTCCTTCCACCTCTTCCCTCAAATCCCAGCTTCAGGAGCGGCGACGTCCCTAAAGTCGTGGCCTACATCGACAAGGCTTTTCTGAAGACGAAGTGGTTCGTAGCGCACGTCAGAGACATCCAGGAAGGCCATTGTCCGTTGCCTTGTACAATCACGACGCAGCTGTCTGAGGTAACTGCCAGTCCCGAGGATTATACGGGGTTTGAGTCGGGAGATTGTTGGTCTCTCGTCTTTGGATACATTGTATGCTATGGATGAGCTCTTGAGTCTTAACAAACTCTTTTCTCTCTCTCTTTCTCCTTTTTTCTCTTTTTCTCCAATTTTCTTTTTCCTCATCTCTTTTTCTCTTAGTCTTATTCTATTTTCCATTTTTCTTTTCTCATTCTGATATTTGTTTTTTCCTTTTTTCTGTTTTTCTCTCTCTTCCTCTCGCTCCCTCTTCCCCTCACCCCCTCCCCCTCCCCTCCTGCAGGTGGAGACCGCAGACGCCGTGTTCATCCACATGAAGAGCATTCCGAGCCGAGAGAAGCTCCTCCGCGACCTGCGTCCCCGCGACCCGTCTCAGCCCTGGATCATGTTCGAGGCCGAGACCCACTTCATCGCCTCCACCAAGTACAAAGTGAACTACCGGACCCTGAACGGCGTCTTCAACCGCACCATGTACTACCGCCGTGACGCAGACATCCTGTTCAACCACGGCTTCATCGTGGGGCGAGGCGACGACGCCAGCCTCCTGCCGAGGCACTGGGTCCGGGAGCCCCTGGTGCACAGGGCGAACGTGACGGGGCGAATCGCAGTGGCCTTCATCTCCAACTGCAGAGCGCGCAGCAATCGCCTTCTCTACATCAACGAACTGCAGAAGTACACCACCGTCGACGTGTACGGCAGGTGCGGGAGGCTGAAGTGCGGGAAATCGCGCTATGCCGAGCACGAGTATCGGGTGGACCAGGATCCCTGTTTGCGAGCCGCGGCGGACAAGTACCTGTTCTACCTGGCCTTCGAGAACGCCATTTGCGACGACTACGCCACGGAGAAGCTGTACAACCTGATGTTCTACCCGCTGGTGCCCGTGGTGTTGGGAGGGGCCAACTACGACGACCTTCTTCCCCCCAACTCGTACATCGACGCCAGGCAGTACGCGCCTTCGGAACTGGCCGAGAAATTGCAGCATTTGGCGGAGCACCCACAGGTAACATGCCTGCTGTACGTTCGTCATATTTTGCCGATTATATGCCTCCAAAGCTTTGGTTACTGGATTTGATTTCAAAAGCATTTATTTTGCATACCCTTGAAAAGCTAGTTTTCTTCAAGGAGTTTCATTGGCATTACCTAGCATGTTTGTGCCATAAATTGACCACTTATCCTATAATGGCGACAGCACAAAGGATT
>NW_020872222.1:237186-261372 GCF_003789085.1 Penaeus vannamei
GTAGAAGGCTTGGTCGTAGAGTCGTGTGCACAGGTCGCAGAGGACACGGCTGCCTCCCACAGTGGAAGGCTGGTAGTACTTCCTCCACTCTAGGTAAGTCTGGTATTCCTGCAATGAGGTGAATGGGGAACAACGATTTTCAGCGGGTCAGGGTATGAGTGATAGGGAATATGTAAATGTTTGGTGTGTGTGTGTGGGAATGCGTATGAGTATACTTATGTGTATGTGCGTGTGTGTATGAAGATATACTGCTAAAGAGAAAAATGTGTCGTTAGAGTCATGCTAAACATTCTGACAAGCAAAGATTCTTTCTGAAATATAGTTGTTAATGCAACGAAACTCTTGGTATCTCTAACTTTCCAACTACTTTTGGGTATGGATGGCTTATCTGAATATTACAAAGCATATACCATCTCTTACGACAAGAAGTCTCCAGAATGAGACAAATTCGAAAGAATGAAATACCAACTCTTCTATAACATAAGGTTCAGTTCGTTGTTGTACGTTTCAACACTCCTCCTAACGATAGTTTTCTGTGGAGATGTACATGTGTAATGAAGTCACGTTAGTTGTGTTAGCATTAAAAAACTCTTTGAAGATTTGTAGTTTGACAGTCATTAACACCAAAGCCTTTGTGCTATCACTAATGTAGGATCAGCATTCAGTCTAAGGCACAGAAACTCATTGAAGAAAACTATAGCTATTCAAGGTTATGCAAATTAAATGCTTGAGAAATCAAATCCAGTAACCAAAGCTTTGGAGGCATATAATCGGCAAAATATGACGAACGTACAGCAGGCATGTTACCTGTGGGTGCTCCGCCAAATGCTGCAATTTCTCGGCCAGTTCCGAAGGCGCGTACTGCCTGGCGTCGATGTACGAGTTGGGGGGAAGAAGGTCGTCGTAGTTGGCCCCTCCGAACACCACGGGCACCAGCGGGTAGAACATCAGGTTGTACAGCTTCTCCGTGGCGTAGTCGTCGCAAATGGCGTTCTCGAAGGCCAGGTAGAACAGGTACTTGTCCGCCGCGGCTCGCAAACAGGGATCCTGGTCCACCCGATACTCGTGCTCGGCATAGCGCGATTTCCCGCACTTCAGCCTCCCGCACCTGCCGTACACGTCGACGGTGGTGTACTTCTGCAGCTCGTTGATGTAGAGAAGGCGATTGCTGCGCGCTCTGCAGTTGGAGATGAAGGCCACTGCGATTCGCCCCGTCACGTTCGCCCTGTGCACCAGGGGCTCCCGGACCCAGTGCCTCGGCAGGAGGCTGGCGTCGTCGCCTCGCCCCACGATGAAGCCGTGGTTGAACAGGATGTCTGCGTCACGGCGGTAGTACATGGTGCGGTTGAAGACGCCGTTCAGGGTCCGGTAGTTCACTTTGTACTTGGTGGAGGCGATGAAGTGGGTCTCGGCCTCGAACATGATCCAGGGCTGAGACGGGTCGCGGGGACGCAGGTCGCGGAGGAGCTTCTCTCGGCTCGGAATGCTCTTCATGTGGATGAACACGGCGTCCGCGGTCTCCACCTGCAGGAGGGGAGGGGGAGGGGTGAGGGGAAGAGGGAGCGAGAGGAAGAGAGAGAAAAACAGAAAAAAGGAAAAAACAAATATCAGAATGAGAAAAGGAAAATGGAAAATAGAATGGAAACAAGAGAATAAGAGAAAAAGAGATGAGGAAAAAAAATGGAGAAAAAGAGAAATAAGGAGAAAAAAGGAGAAAGAGAGAGAGAAAAAGAAAATACACCAGTTTGTTAAGACTCAAGAGCTCATCCATAGCATACAATGTATCCAAAGACGAGAGACCAACAATCTACCTACTCAAACCCCGTATAATCCTCAGCTGCGTCGTGATTGTACAAGGCAACGGACAATGGCCTTCCTGGATGTCTCTGACGTGCGCTACGAACCACTTCGTCTTCAGAAAAGCCTTGTCGATGTAGGCCACGACTTTAGGGACGTCGCCGCTCCTGAAGCTGGGATTTGAGGGAAGAGGTGGAAGGAGCGATGAAGCAAGAGGCAAATGGGTATGAATTTTATGCATTAGGATGGAGAAAGGGGGAAGAAGTTTCTCTGAATTTTTCCCTATGATTATGTTCCCCTCTCTCTATCTTTCCCTATATCTCTATTCACTTAACAAATGAATCTTTACAGTTTTTGTACACAGACTTCATGAGTCCTCAAATCCAACGTTTTCCTCGTTCAAAGTTTTGTATTCCGCGAATTTGACTAGCCCGTGACGTCACACCACTTGCTGAGAAAACGCCTTATCACCTAATCATTTACTCTTATATCAACATTAAAACGATCATCAGTGAAGTTGATACCAGATGTATTGCCAGATACTGCAATATACAAACGAACTTGTCTTCTTCAGCCACTCAGGCTTAAGTATTTAATGCCAAACTCCTCGTTCAAAAGAATACTTAGCATCTCTAACAAATCACAGAGTTGCAAGAAGAAAATGATAATCTTCGACTTTCATTGGGAGTGCTGTGTGTCGATTGGACCACGCAAAAACGCCCAATACATGTTTCAGCCGCATGCAGAAGACCAGAAGGAGCAGCAAAGAGCAACGCCGAGCGAAGCTGGCTAAAATCCTCAGCGATAAATTGAACATCATTCTTTCGCTGGACCTTGTCTAAGGCGTCAGCAATATCTACGGTATTATCGCCAACTTTTCTCACTGAAAAGGAAGGGATGGCAAACAAACAATGGCAAAGTGAGAGGCTATATCATTTGTTTTTTTACAGATGACCTGTGCCCTGTGACAGTGGAAGCCCAAATGGACTACCACGAGACCCAGCAATGTAAAAAAATCACGTTTCTCATCTCTCGGAATCTAGTGATAAGATACCACTGACCAAAGACTACCAATGCAAGGGCCAGACTACCTTCTCAGAACCTACCTTACCAGAGGAACTAATCGGAGTAAATCAGCCATGGCCAATTACGACAGCTAGAATCCTCCACCAAGCTGCAACAACAGGCAACATCACTGCACAACAGACGAGGAACCCCTGCATCAGAAAGCAACTGAAAACAACACGAGAACCCAATATCGCTGTAAACTCCTCCCTGTCGTCTAAACTACAAGCTCTTACAATAACGCTTTTCGAATCTGATCTCCCTTTTCACTTCCTAAAGCGAAGGTCACACTAATCTTCCCTGTTCTGGGATCCCTCGACAGCCTCGCCGAAGTCAGGTTAGCTACAGCTTGGGATTGGTCACGCTACACACAGTAGCCGCTCGGAGAGAACCATCGTCTCAGTCCAGCATTCACAAGTTTTATGACTAATTTCCTTGCTTATTTCATCCACTAATGTTCTTTTCAAATTCCTGCTTTTATAATCCGTATGACTGTAGTTCCACAACAACTCTTTAGCTCTCACTTTATCAAACAAGGCGTAAATAACTTCTGAAGAGACCTCCATGTCTGGCGTGTAGGAGTGGGTTGATGTTTCTGTTCGTTGGTCAAATGAATATTTATCTGATTTATCTAAAAAAAATAATGAGACCCAATTGTTCGATGCGATGTAACTTATTATTCAAATAATGCATTTTTTAACATGATATAATAATCATGTTTCAGGATTTGAAGAAATGAGTTTACCAATAATTAGATTACATTTTTTGTTTCAGCAATATCTTTTCTGGTCTGGCTACGGATGAAATTCCGACATTTTTATATCGGATCCCACTACAGCTTTTGAAGCACCCTGTTTAGTCTTGGGATCCTTGGACAGAATGGACTTGTGTGACCGCCCCTTAAGTGATTATGGCACTGTAGAGCTTCTGTTACCATTCCTTCTTACGTGATAACCACGTGGACGGATAATTTCTGCATATCCATAGGAAAAAAAGAGAAACAAATGATACTGTCATTGAAATGGAAAATTCTGAAACCTGCTCATGTATAAACGCTTGTGTGCAACGCTTGTACATGAAAAGTCTGTCCAGCTGAATATAATATCCAGCAAGAACTAAGACTATACAAAGATTGCCCTTTGTTCTCTCCTCACGGTCGTAAAAAGCATGTTAAATATCACGAGGTTAAAATCTATCTAATTACATATCGCACAGTCCATCACTTAACAGATTCCAATAAAGTGAAAAATTAACTACGCACTGCCTATGCTGATTTTAAATCGTTTAAGATGTTAGCTATTCTTGTCGTTTTCTTTAAATGTTGTTTTTCCAGATCTGTGCATACCTCTTGCTAATGATGTCATTACTTTTAAACTTTCTGCTTACGTTACTTGCTAGTTTACGTGGCCTATCAATTATATTCATGATATGTTTTTGTTTTAGACCAAATAAACATTTCTCTTTCTGTTTCAGGTTCAATCTCTCTTTCTCTCTCGCTCTCTTTATATATATCTATCTTTCTATTGTCCTCTCTACCTCACTCTTCTTACCCTCTACCTTTCCTTCCATCCCACTCTCTCTCTCTCTCCCTCTTCTTCCATCCCACTCCCTCTCCCTCCCTTTACTTGACCCTTTCCCTCTTCCTCTCCCTCCCTTTCCTTGTCCCTATCCCTCTCCCTCCCTCTCCCTCTCCCTCCAAAAGCAAGGATCCTTCCGCCCACCTCTTCCTCCGCCCATCCCGGCCGTCCGGATTCCGAAACGCCTCCAGCACGGGCGTGAACATCTTGTCGTGGAAGTCTGGTGGAGAGCCTGCCGCAAGACGTCCTGCAAGATGGCTCGATTTGGGAGGATTTTGACATCACTTGTCAAAGGAGGGTTAGTTTATTGAAACATTTATATCAACGTTGATTGACTGCGGTTTCCGTATCAAAATTGAAACTAAAGTAAGCGAAGCGAAGCAGTTATGTCATCTTAAAAATGATTTTAGCGTTTACCTCTTGTTTCTGCCTTCCTACCTGCTTCTTCTCCTGCTCCAGCTCCCGTTTCCGCTTCTGTTTCTGCTCCCGTTTCCGCTCCTGCTGTCGCACCTCCTCCGTGGTCTTCCCAGTACTTGAGGAAGGTCTTGACGGGGAAGTCCCTGAGCAGCTGTGCGGAGAGCTGCTTGGCCGAGTCTCCGGAGGCGACGAAGGCGTCCCGGTAGAGCCAGCAGCTGAAGAGGCTTCGGAGAGAGACGGGGTTAGAGGGGGAGGGGGGGGGGGAGGGAGGGGAGAGGGAGAGGGAGAGGAAAAGGGGGTGAGAGGCGAGAGGGAAAGGGAGTGGAGGCGAGAGAGCGGGGAAGAGTGGGTGGCGAAGGAGGAGGA
This sequence comes from Penaeus vannamei, assembly GCF_003789085.1. Classification (NCBI taxonomy): domain Eukaryota; kingdom Metazoa; phylum Arthropoda; class Malacostraca; order Decapoda; family Penaeidae; genus Penaeus; species Penaeus vannamei. Next base: position 242,409 of record NW_020872222.1, read on the forward strand.
AAGGGGAGAGGAGGGAGAGGGAAAAGGAGTGGGAGGCGAGAGGGAGAGGGAAAGGGAGTGGGAGGCGAGAGGGAGAGGGGGGAGTGGGAGAGAGGGGAAGAGGGAAGGGGGTGGGGCGAGAGGGAGAGGAAAGGGAGTGGGAGGAGAGGGGAGTGGGAGGCGAGAGGGAGAGAAAGGAGAGGGAGGGCGAGAGGGAGAGGAAGGGGGAAGGAGAGGGAGAGGGAAAGGAGTGGGAGGTGAGAGGGAGAGAGAGGAGAGGGAAAGGGTTGGAGGGCGAGAGGAAGAGGGAAAGGGAGTGGGAGGCGAGAGGGAGAGGGAAAGGGTTTGGAGGGCGAGAGGAAGAGGGAAAGGGAGGCGAGAGGGACGGGGAAGTGGCTGGGAGAGAGGGAGAGGCAGGCGGAAACGGAGAGGGAAAGCGAGAGAGGAGGAAAGGAGTGGTAAAGGAAATATCCGTTTCTCGTAAACCAGAAAATGACTTCAATTTACACCACGATACTGAAGCAACCACGCTCTCACTCCTTGCAATATTACCTCATCAATGAAACGATCGCCAGACAGGCCTTGGAGAACCTGGAGACATAGCACCGCCCCGGTCCCGTCGGCATGAACAGGCGCCCCATTGGAACGCAACTGCAATGCCTGCAAGCAAAGGCGGTAAGATTTAGTACTCCTGTGTATAGGTAAACATGCATAAACACAGGCAACTATAGGTATAAGTTTACATCTGTACAGAAATATAACTACGTGGTCTCACACACACGCAGAATATTTTTGTCTTACTCTTGTATAATGTTAAATCTTTCCCTTTTCTGTAAAATCAAATATCTTTGGTAATATATTCCACTCTTGCGAGAGAGAGAGAGAGAGAGAAGAGAGAGAGAGAGAGAGAGAGAAGAGAGAGAGAGAGAGAGAGAGAGAGAGAGAGAGAGAGAGAGAGAGAGAGAGACATAGTATGGATATTATTCCATATTTTTCTCACCAAAATTACTAAGGAAAGGTATTGAGGAATAGTTTTATACCGATTTTATACAATTTATTCCTCTTCCTCTATAAAAAAAGAATATTATTGTGTACGCACCAACAATTTACGCTATATGAGAGACACTAAAAGCCCACATACACTTACATAAAATACTAACAATTCGATATTTATTTATTACTCGTTAAGGGCTCACGTAATAGAAGTCACGGTGAACAGAGAGGAATCAGGCAAGTTCTGCCGAAGAGAGTTGGCTGCGCTCCTTGCTGGCACACCCGGTNTGTGTTGTGTGTGTGTGTGTGTGTGTGTGCGTGTGTGAATGGAAAAACATTCTACTGTGTTGATAGTATGGTAGAAACCCACAATGCACAAACTACTTTGTGCATTGTGGGTTTTTTCTACCCCACCACACACACACACACACACACACACACGCACGCACACACACACAACACTCACACACACAACACACACACACACACACACACACACACACACAACAACACACACACACACATATTATATATATTATATATATATATATATTATATATATATATATATATGTATGTATATATATATATATAATATATATATATATATATATATATATATATATATATACGCATTTTTAGCTTGGCAAGGTAATGGTTAATATCCTTCATGAATTTACTAAATATTTTTTTTATGAGGAACAATAGATGACAAATTCCCAGCGTAATTTCATGCTCCAATCCATTCAAGCTGAAAAACGAAAATGAAATCAAACGTAGTTACCGCTTTACTGTTCATCGAAAACAGTGTACAAGGTGTATGTGAAGGTAACTCTTCATGAAGACATCCGCGATTAACTGCGACTGACTTAAAAGAGGAAATCAGAGATTGGTAATAAGGTTTGTCCAATATTATCTTCAAGACTAGGAGAGTGATGGGTCTGAGAGAGAAAAGATTGCAAGTGTAATATTTAATGAAACGCGTGAATGTCGCCCGCGGATATGCTTCATAAAAAAGCCTTCTTAACACTTTCCGAAAATTCTAACCTAATTTTCATCTCTATAAACCTTGAAATCACTTTCAGTTTTCATTCCGGACCTCCAACCAGTCGTCACCATAAATAGCCCGTGAAGCAATTGAGTAGTTCTATATTCGTAAATTCCACGAGGAAGCAATGCACAGACAATAAATCAAGAAAAAAATACGACTTCGGCCGCTTTTACATTCGGAAATTTATGAAACCTTTCAAACAGAAATGGAGTGGCGTCGCACGCAGATCGCACATAGCACATGCGACGTGCCGCGCCACTCCTGTGTGAAAATTTCAAAATATTTCTTGATGTTCGTTTTCAATAGCGTGCCACGTGCGACGTGCCACTCTGCTGTGAAAGCGCCTTTTTTTACAGACAAAATAGTGTGTGTATTCAACTTGAGTTGAAATATTTTCATTGGTGTTTGGCCATCGTGATGTGTTGAAGTTCAGTTACACCAGTTTCAATTACACTGTCTTAAAGAAAAAAAAAAACACCTCATATTTCACGCAATAACGTTGGTATTGGAGAAAACATTAAAATATTTCTAAACAGTTCAACAAATTAATGGCTGATATTCCCTTTTCTGTGAAAATATTGCGAAATATCATGAGGCAATCACAGACTTCGTTACAAACAAGAGTATCCAATTCATAGAATACTGAACACTGAGCAGCCCATGCACATAGCGGAGTACCTTTTGGAGCTGTCGGGAAAGGTAAATTGTGCGTCAGAAACAAATGCTACGGTGCAATAATAATCAACGGGTCAAAGACAAAACAAAAGAAAACATAAATGAGAACAGGCGTCAAATAAGAAGGGAATACAATCCGATAAAATTATAAACTTGAGAGGCCATGATTACGGCCACTAATGAATGATAAAAAAAATCATCCATATGTCATATATGATAAGCACGCGCACACACCGATAATAAATGAATGAAACTGAGAAAACATGTAGGAAGTATTAGCACAAGAATATGAAAATGAGAAGTTGGATACTTTTTGAATGGGAAATAATGGTAAAATAGCACACACAAGATCCGACCTCTTATTCACTGAGAGGCGAGAACCAGATACGTATCGCAGGAAGATTTCTGAAAAGGATTCTAGTATGAATCCAGGTATTGTACACAAGACCTAGAAGCACGTTTGGCAATAGGAAGCCGTATAGATATTATTTCACCATATTTAATATAATTTCCGCTACACAGAACTACACAAACACATATAAAAACACAAACACACACGCACACACACACAACACACACAGCACACACACCACACACACACACACACACACACACACACACACACACACACACACACACACACACACTCGTGTGCGCATATATATATATATATATATATATATATATATATATATATATATATATATATAGTATGTATGTATATATGTATGTATGTATATATATATATATATAATATATATATATATATATATATATATATATATATATACGTATACATATGTATGTAAATATATGCATGTAAATAAATATATGAATAAATTAATATGCAAACACACACACACGATCCGATCCGATCGCCGTGCTTCCTTAACCATTCGTTGTGTACTTCCCCAGCTGATCGCTATGCCTCCTTAGCTATTTGTTATGTGCTTCCTTAGCTGATCGCCGTGCTTCCTTAACTGATTGCTATGTGCTTTCCTAGCCAATTGCCATGCTTCCCTAGCTGACTGTCGTATTTCCTTAGCCAACCGCTTCGAGCTTCCCTAGCCAACTGCCGTATGCTTCCCTAGCCAGTTACTGTTTCCCTAGCCGATCATTGTGTTTCCTTGGCCAATTGCCCTATGCTTTCCTAGACGATCACCAATTGCAGTGTTTCTGTAGCCGATCGCTGTGCTTAACTAACCGATCGCAGTATTTCCTTAGCCAATCGCTGTGTGTTTCCCTAGCCAATCGTAGTGTTTCCTTAACCGATCACTGTGTGCTTCCCTAACCGACCGCAGTATTACCCCTATCTGATTGCCGTGTTTCCCAAGCCAATTGTCGTGCTTCCTAGGCGAATCACAGTGTTTACTTAGCTGATCAACGATTCACGTTACTTATTTCATGTGTTGCGGTATTAGAGTTAAAGTTAATATTTTTAGATAATATGTAAGGTGATCTTGTGTTTGGTTTTCCAATGTTGAACAATCATTTGAATTCTAAGAATCTTGCACTTACAGTGCGTGTGTCTATTATATATTTATATCTTACTGTAGGTAAACTCGATGACCACAAAAAGTATACCACCTCTGACGACCCTGCGATGAGGCTTGGGGTGTTTCTGAATGACGGCTCAGCCAAATTATGACAGGCAACACACACATAAACATACTCTAATAAACAGTTATGGCAAAAGTCTCTGAATGGATTGAAGCTTTGAATCTGTCTTACCCTATACAGAAAATCATGGTACTAACAGGTGTTCAAAATATAATTCGAAACTTGTTTTTCAAGAGTTTTACTTGTGACTCTTCATAATGTTTGTGCATGTGTTGCCAATGATAGTTTGGCTGAACCGTCTATCAGAAACAACCCATGCCTCATCGGACTGCCGTCAGCAGGGGTGGTATACTTTTCATGGTTAGCGAGTGTAATAGTGTTTTTTCCTACCCGATTGTTGTGTGCTCCCCTAGTTGATCGCAGTATTTCCTTAGTTGATCGCTGTATGCTTCCCTAACCGATCACAGTGTTTCCCTAACCTATTGCTGTTACCCCATCTGACCGCTGTGCTTCACTAGTTATTCATCATATTTCCTTAGCTGGTTGCTGTATGCTTCCCAGGCCGACACCCATGTTTTCTTAGCTGCTTGTTTTATGATTTCCTTGCCGATCATAGTGTTTGCCTAACCAATCCCTATGTTTTCTTTGTCGATGGCTGAGTACTTCCCTAGCCGAGCGCAGTGTTTCCCTGACTGAATGCAATCCCATATGATTGCTGTGCTTCCCTAGCCAATTGTCTTGCTTCCCTAGCTGATCACTGTGTCCTTAGCAGATTGCAGTGTTTTCTTTGCCGATCGTCGCATTTCCCTAGGCGATCGCCATGTGCCATTCCCTAGGCGATCGCCATGTGCTTCCCTAGGCGATCGCCATGTGGCTTTCCCCTAGGCGATCGCCATGTATCGCCAATGTGCTTCCCCTAGGCGATCGCCATTGTGCTTCCTAGTGCGATCGTGCTTCCCTAGGCGATCGCCAATGCTGATCTTCCCTGGCGATCGCCATGCTAACATTCCCTAGGCGATCGCCATGTTGCTTCCCTAAGGCCCCGACGCCACTGTGCATATTTCCCCTAGGGGATCGGCCATGTGCAACTTCCCTAGCGATCGCCAGCGTGCTTCCCTAGCCGATCGCCATGTCGGTGCTCGAGATCCCTAGGGCCCCGATCGCCATGTGCTATTCCCTAGGCAGGATACGCGCGATAGTGCTGCATCCTGGACGGGCACCGATCGCCAACAACAAAGAAATGTAACAATTGCGACACTAGGCCCGATCGCCATGTGCTTCCGCTAGGCGGGATTCGCCATAGTTAGTAGCTCTGAGGCTTCAGCCATAGAGCGAATCGCCATTTGCTGGCTTCCCTAGACGGCCAGATCCCCATGTGAGAAGGTGCAAGCTTCCTAGGCGATCGCCAAGTGCTTCCCATTATGGACAGAGTGCCAGGCCATGAATGTCCACTTCCCAGTAGAGCGTCGCCATGTGGCGTGATGGCCCTAGGCGCAAGCTGCCAAAGGTTGCCAGTGGAGCCGGAGACTGCCCATGTGCTTCCCTAGGCGATTCCCGCCATTTGTTGCTTCCCTTAGGCCGGTATCGCCATGCTGGCTTCCCTAGGCCGGATCGCCATGTGCTTTTCCCTAGGCGATCGCATGTTGCTTCCCTGAGGCGTGAGTCGCCATGGGTGGAGCGAGGCAACACCACCTGGGGAATAAAGAAAAAGAGACAAAAGAAAAGAGTAAAATTTCCCTGCTTACCCTAGGCGATCGCCATTGTGCTTTCCACTAAAGCGATCGCCATGTGCTTCATCCTAGGGCGATCGCCATGGCTTCACCTTAGGCGCAATCGCCAGTGGTGCTTCGCCTAGGCAGGATCGACCGAGTGTGCTTCCCTAGGCGAAATCGCCAAATGAGGAAAGAGCTTGTGCCTTTCCCTAGGGGCCGATCGCCATGTGACATTCCCTGGCGATCGCCATGTGGCGTTGGTCACGCGAATTGCCATGTGCTTTCCCTATGCGGAAGCCGATCGCCATGTCTGCTTCCCTAACGAGCGCATCGGCCAAGGAGTGTTCAGGGTATGCAGAGGAGGAGGAAAGATGAAGAAGGAAGAAACCGATAAATAAGATAGACCCGTGTCCAACTGAGAAGGGAGAGAAACCGAGGAATAGAGGAGAGGGGCGGCACAAGAGGAATGGGAGCGTTCCCTAAGGGGCTTGAAGGAGTCGGCCAAGTGGTGCCCGCTCTAGGCTCGATCGCCATGGTGCTTCCCTAGCAGGCCGATCGCCATGTGGAGCTTCCCTAGGCGGATTGGCGACGCATGTGCTTACCCTAGGCTCCGATACGCACGCTGTGCTTCCCTTAGGGACTGAACTGTGAGGCTCCTAGAGGCGATCAGCGCGGAACTGCCTCCTCTCTACGGTGGAGTTGCACAATGTGCATTTAAGAGTACTAGCGATGCGCGCAATCGTGCTTCCCTCAGGGGTTCGAAATCGAGACCATGTAGCTTGTCCCTGAGCGATCGCCATTGGCTTCCAGCTAAGGGCGAAATCGCGCAAATAGTAGTATTCCCAAAAACCACTAAGATAGGTTAGAGTCAAGAATCGCTAAGGCAGTGTTTCCTATAGAAGAACCGGTCGATGTTGTCTTTTAGCCAATCACTGAAAGCTTCTTTAGTAAGTGGACATGGCCCTAGTAAAATAATAATATTAATAATAATAAAAGAAAAATAATGAGGCGTTACTTACTAGAGAAGCCGAATAACGGCGGCTAGTGAGTGTGATACTCTAAGAGAAACTAATACAGCCTTAGAATAGTGGATAATACCCATAAACAGATTACGACCGAGAAATGAAATTGCATATAAATGGATATCCCTGATTCCAGTGTCTTTCATAGGGCCCTCAAACCTGGAAAATGTTCATGTTTGAAATTACGTTGATCACGGTTGTATATGGATAATAGACCAAAGGGTGCTTCTTAGCAAGGAATCTGCCATGCCTCTCCCTTCCCAGCCTTACTATGCTCCGTCCCTACTGTGACTACTCCTATCCCCTCTTCCCTTAGTCTCACACTCTCATCTGTTGCTTCCCATTCACCCCGCCCCCCCCTTTACCCCCTTACAAAAACCTTCCTGCCCCGTGGTATCCGGCCTGCCTCTCGTCATGTGTTTCCAAAAGTTACCTTCCTTTATTCCCTGTTCCTTACTTTGAGCCTTCCTCCCCTTTAGCCCTTGGATTGCTTGGGTTTTCCCGGTTGGTGATGCCGGTCAGTCCCTTTGCTTCAGTAGCTGAGGGACTGGGTTTTTTGGTATTTGCTGCTACTTCCCGAAAGTCCGGTTCGACCGTGGCCCGTGTTTACTGTGTTACCTAGCCGTTCGTTTTCCGGGATATCACCAACCTATAGTGCCTCTACATATAGTGGAGCCTTTTTCATATTGTCGTTGCCTTGTTATATTGTTCTTGTTGCTGTCGTGCCTTCCCTAATGGTGTGTTTGTTAATTTTATCGTTTTTGATTATAATTATTCTACTTTTATATAGTTCTCTCATTATTCTTATTATTATTATTATTATTCATTATTACTTTTTAATTATATTGTATTTCATTATTATCTGTCATTTCGTATTTATTTATTATTCTCTACCATTGTTGGTGTTATGTATAATCATCCATCATCATCATTATTATTATTATAACTATAATCATCATCAATCATCATTCATATCATATCTATTTCTAATCAACATATAGTAATTAGTAATAGATAATGATGAGTATAACCCATAATAGAAAAAAAAAGTTATTCTTTGTTGTTATCATTAATTGATTTATATTCAATTACTATCATTTATCATCATTATTATCACTGTTTATTATCATTAAATTATTGTTATTATTATTCTTATTACTTGTCGTTATTATTATTGTTACTGCTATTATCATAATTTCATTAGGTTTTATCGTTATCACTATTCATCATCATTGCTCACTCTCTCATTCTTATCATGATTATCACTTATATTATCAATTCTTTATCATTACTGATTACCATCATTATGGTTGTTATTATTCTTATTCCATCATTATCATGATCTACTAATCATTATAGATTATCATTACTATTATTATTCATCATTATTATCATCATCTTTATTATTATTATCCTCTATATTTTTATTATCAGCTCTATATTTAATCAACTTATCATTTTATCTTTTTATTTTATATGACTGTAATTACTGCTGTTGTTTTTTTATTCATAAGCATAGAAATTATGATTAATAGTTTAAAGATATATGCTTAAGGCTTATATTATTCTAATTTTTTTATCTATTCATTTATTTTAATACATTTTTTTTTACAATGGAATATTCTTCGTGTGACATTTTGCCTTGTTTTATTTTTGCTCTAAATCTCCGCCCTGTGTGAAGAATGGCGGGCATATAGACCAATATGTTCCCCATGCTCTACTATCTATTGTTATCATGATCTTTCTCTATTCTGGCCTGCTGTTTCCTCTCTTTCACCCCTTCCCGCCCTTCTTGGCCCTATATAAGGACTGAAAGGGGCAGTTTATAAGAAGGTTTCGAAACTCCCTTATTAGCGATTTGAAGAAAGGGTTCGATGAGATTCAATCGAGTCTTTTACTTTTCGAATCCCAAAAAGTGTAGAAAATAATGTCTTCCTTATGTAAATTCATATTTTTTTCTTTTAGGTCTTATAGTTCTAAAATAAAATAACGTTTTTTACGTGACCGATATATCAAATTACAGAAGGACTGGTCTCTGTTATGTTCTTCGTTAAATTCTACTAAGTTTTAGGCATTGTTTTACGCGTCTCTTGGAGCGCGAGTTTCGCAGATTTTTTACTTGTCCGCTGTTATTTTAATGTTGCCGTTTCATTTATTTATTTATTTTCTATTTTATTTAATTACTTGCGTTAGTTAAAAGAAAAAAAAAAATGCCCTGAAAATTTCTCACCCAGTCTTTTTGAGGGAAAGAAGCCCCGAGATAAATATTTGTTCCACACCATACATATTGTATTCAATATATGTATATAAAATATTGTATGTGTGTGTGTGATGATGAGTGTTGTGTGTGTGTGTCGTGTCGTGTTGTGTGTTGTGTGTGTGTGTGTGTGTGTGTTGTGTGTGTGCCGTTCTGCCTTTGGTATGCTTCCCCTAACCAATTCACTGTGTCTTGTCGCGCGCTTGCAATAGGCGTTGTTGGCTGGTTATGCTGATGCGTGTTGTGTGTATACGTGTTGTCCTCAAAGGATATGACATATAAGAAAGTAAGCGAAGATAAGAGAGATGCGCGACTTCAAATAATAAATGCAATTGACTGAACACTCTGATGGTAGACGAGAGCGAGCGGAGCGTTAACCGAACTCCCGCCCACCCCCAGGACAACGCCTTGAACTGCAGCGATCCTTACCCATAAACTCCCTTTCTTGGTCTTCCTTTTTCCCTCCATCGCTGCTATTGTCCCTCGCGTCCATCAGTGTCGTCCCTCTCCTCCCTCTTCCCTCCCTGCTCCCTGGCCCCACTCGCCGGATTTGCATTGTACTCACGTGAGAACGCCATAAGAATAAGTTCTGGAGTCATACCTAAGCAATCATCCTCTCGGTGCGACGGTTGTAAATATGGAGCATTTCCTGCGCTATTTTGTAGTCTACGCAAATACTCCACCCTCCTCTCCTCCTTCCCTCATTCTTCGTTCTATTCCCCGTGCACTCTATCCTCTTCGCTCTTCCTCACCTCCCTCCCTCCTCATCTTCTCTTCATACTATCTCCTCCTCCTTCTTTCCTCTCCCACACCTCCTCCTACCCTACCCCTGTTCCTCCCCTTCCTTCCTCCTCCTCTCACCGTCCCCTCTCTCGCCTCCTCAACAATCTTCTCCTCCCCTCCTCCCCCCCATTTCCTCCTCCTCTCCTCACCCCTCCTCCTTTACTGCTCTTCTCTTCCTCCTCCCCTCCTCTTCTTCTTCCTCCTCCTCCTCCTCTCCCAACCCACCCCTCCTCCTCCTCTTCCTCCTCCTTCATTGCACCCTTCCTCCTCCTCTTCTCTTCCTCAATCCTCCCCTCCTCCTCTCCTAGTCAAGAATCCCTCCCTCTTCCTCCTCCCACCTTCCTCCTCTTTCCTCCTCCCCTCCTCTTTTCCTCGTCCTCCTCTTCCTACCTCCTTCCCTCTTTTCCTCGCCTCCTCTACTGCCCCTCGTCCTTCCTCCTTCCGCCTTCCACCATCTCCTCTTCCGGACTCCTCATACTTCGCTTTGCTTGGCCTCTGTTCTTTATTTCTCGTTGATTGGTTTGTTTTCTTGTCGTGTTTTTATTTATTCATTGGCCTTGCCGGAAATTTTTCTTTATTTTTGGTTCTTGCAAATTAACTTTTTTTCATTCTAATTCTGTTATCGATTTACATGTTATTTTTAAAGGCGTTTCTCTTTCCTTTCCCCTCTCCCACCATTTCCGTTGCCTCCGTGATGTTCGCCGACCCCTCTTACCGGTGTGTTCATCTGCCTTTTTCCCTCTTCTTTAATTGAGGTTATATTGGTTGTCTCTACTTCTCTCTTTATTCCTTCATCTCTATCCTGTTTCTGTTTGTGTTGTGATTCCCTTACCCTTTTCATTCACTGTTTTCATAATTTGGCGTTCTCTTCATTTTCAAATTTCTCCTATTCCTTTTTCTTATCTGATTTGCCTTCCTTTTTTTCTTTCTTTCGTCATTGGTCCCTTTCTTTGCTCCTCTCTCATGTTTCATTTGATATCTTTTCGCTTTGTATGTTTCGTCTTTTTCTCTATGTTTTGTTATAATGTTTTTCTCTTTCCGTTTCCTCCCCATCTTCCTCCTTTTAAACCGGCTTCTTTCTATGATTCCCACTTTTGCTTTTCTTTCCTCTTTCTCTCTACTGTTATTTAAGCTGTTTGTTCACCATGCCCTTTCAATGCTTGTAGAAGGTCTTTTACGATTCAATTTCTATCTCATTAACCATTTTCCCCTTTTCTACTCCGTTTCTGATCATCCCGCTTGTTCCTCTTCCTTTCCCTATATTTACTCCTTTCCGTCGTTTTACTTTTTCTCTTTTCTATTTGTTACTTTCGCCTTGTTCTCCTATTCTTTTTACCTCTTCCCTTATCGTCATCTCTGTAACTAGTTTATCTGTCTCCCTTTTTTTTCTCTTTCTTCTTTTTATATTGTTTCCTCTTTTCCGCTGTTCATTTTCTTTTCGTTTGGTGTCATTCCTCTTATCTTACTCTCTCTCACCACTGGCTCTTAGTGTAGTTTTAGTTTACTTCATTGGTTTTATTTGTTCGCTGTGCTTATCACTTTACCACTCACTTAATTCGCTTTAAGGATCTATATGCCTAATATTCGCTGTCTAGTCATTAGTGTATTAATTGACTAGCTAATACTTCATTTCTTTCACTATTCGTATTAGTCATCATTACTATCAGTTCACCTGTATCATTATATTAATCTCTTGTATTCTTATCTATCATTCATTTATCACTCTACATTCCGAATATCACTGTATCTACATAGTCTACATTCCTGATAATTCTATTATACTTTGCATATATCATCAGTATTCATTTCAATTATCATTCCACTCCAATAAATATTTTTTTTGTCAATTTTTATGCATATTATCGATTTTGTTTTAACTCCTAATATGTCTAATCTTTGTCCTTAATTTCCCTTTCTTTTTCTTTCGTGTTTTCTATTAATATATTCTGTCCATTTCTTCCAGTTAGGGCGCTTCTCTTAAATTCTCGTTTTTTTTCTGTCTCTTCTCTTTTTATATATTTGGGGTATTACTCTCAACTTCTTAGTCCTTCTTTCTTTTCTGGCTTCTTTTCTTATTCTTTCTTGACCGGTCTTGTAATCTTCCCTCATTCTTCACTCTGTATTGGGCCTGTTTGCGTTTCGTTCGGGATCGGTCCTTTACCTGTGTGTTTATAATTATTCGCTTTTTGCCATTCTTTTTCCTTTCCTTCCTAATTCTGTAAGTCTTCCTTAAAATGTATTCTTTTTCTGCACTGTCTCTTCTCCTCCTTTTCTCCTTCTAAAATGGATGGTCACCTAATCATCTCTTGCTGTCTTTGTTCCTTCTTGTTTATCTTCTCTTATATCTTTTTAGATATATTTTCTTCTTCTGGTGAGGGTTAGGGATAATAATAAATCTATAGAACACTTATTTATATTATTCACTCATCCAATTTCTACTTCGTGGGTTTTATCTCCGTCTTTCTCTTTCTTTCGCAAGTCTTTCCTGTAGTCAACTCCTTATCGTTTGCGTTCTCTCTTACCTCGCTTCGTTTTTCTCTGCTTAACAATGGCTCTCTTTTTTGCTTTTGTTTTTGTAAATCCCTCTTCGTCCGTATGTTCCCTCGTGGTTTGTTTGTATTTATCTTTATTACCTTCAAATTATTTCTTCATCTTCGTTCATACCTCGTTTTCGCCTTTTTGCTGCTGTAATCACTTTCGCCGTTCTTTCTTTTTTCTACTATTTCGTTTAATTCTCGGTATGTCATCGATTGGTCTTGTTCGTTCTCTTTTTGCTAGCTATGTTCCTTCAAAATCTGTTGTATGTTTTCCTTTCAGGTTTTTTAACTTCTTCTTTACGTTTTTCATCGTTCTTTCGTCTTGGCTCTTCCTCGCCCTTAAATTTGCGTTGACACCTTTTCCCTTATCTCTTATACGCTCTTTCTTTCTTTCACGCTTTCCCCACAGCGCTGATAATACTTTGTGAAAAAAAAAGTATGTGCTCTCTTTAATCTTTGTCTTTCCATCTTCCTCCTTCTATCTCAAATTCTTCTATCACTTTTTCTTCGTACCTGGTTTGTAGCACAGAAACATGAATATGGTGTATAAATTTGAGCTTCTCCCTCTATCTGTTTTTTTTATTGTACTTCTGTTCTTGAGTCTAATTCTAATCTTATTCACATTATTCCCCGACATAGTCTCGGAACTTCTTGTCTTTGTTTTGTAATTTGATAGGTTATATTCCTTGCTTTTCTAGTTTTATAATTATGCTCTGTTCATGTTTATTCTCTAAATACTTTCTTCACATCATTTTATTCTTTTAATTTGGTTTCTACACTAATTACGTAATTGACCTCTGAAGCGTAGATTAGTTTAGCACAAAAGATATACTCCTTTTATTCTTATCTTACTTCCTCTCTTCTCCTTCCGTTCTACCTTTACCATAAAGCTTATAGGTTGTTGTCCTGTTTATGTTCCTGGTTATCTTTCCATTATATTTTTCCTGTTGAATTGACTGATGTTCCCTATACTGTATTTTATCTTTTTATTTTTTAAAATTTGTTTTACTCACTTCATCGTTGGTTTGGAGTACTTTATTGGTGAGTAGGCACCATTTCCTTGGCCCTTTCTTTCGCTTTCTAACATTCATCTGCCATACTTTCCTCCTCCCTCTCTAAACAATCTTTTTTTTTCATCTTATAGATGTTTTGTCATCAAATTTTGGTTTTCTAATCTCGTCACTCCTTTTTCCGTCTCATATCTTGCTCCGATATCACATCTCCCTCCCCTTTTTCTTTCCCTCTCTTCAGTGCGCCATCTCCAATTCTTCTTCCTCCCCTTCATGGAATTACACTTCTCGTCACTCGTAAAGGACGAAAATTCCTTCCAGAGATATGCGAGAAGAGTCCAAAAGGAGATGGATCCGCTCTGGGGCCGGCAAATGGTGCCAGTCTTTCGCGCGCGAATTCCGATGTCGTGGAAACAACAATTCGGCCTATTCCGCTTTATTACTCGCCGGTGCTCTGATTTTCGTGCCGGTGGGTTAGATTATTGGCTGAGCAAAGGATGCGGGACCCACCTGGTCCTTCCGGTCTATCACGGTAACAACTGGCAGGACGTCCCCTAGATTTCTCCATCCTGTGGTAGTATGCAGAGTCTGTTACTGCGAGAAACCTATACTAGCGTCTTAGCTGCTGTATATTCTAAGCAGGGGACGGAGCTCCTGGCTTCTCGCATTGCTTGTTATTCTGCGTCATTTGTCGGGGGCGAGGGTGGGGAGCTCGTGGCGAGCCCCTTTGTTTGGTGGATTGATCTGTCTGTCTGTCGTGTTTGTCCTGTTGCTAGTCTGCATCCTGCCGATTCTGTATCTCTATGGGTTTTCTTTCCAGCTTTTCTCTGTGAACCCGTCTCTCCTGTCTCTTATTTCCATCTTTTCTTCGTCCCATATTTGAGTCCCGTAATATCCTTATACTTTTCCTTTCTCATTTATAACACAAAAACATGAAAGAAAGAATAACAATAATTTTATTATATTATAATAATAATATATATAATTATATATTATATATTATATAAGTATTAATAAATTAAATTAGCATACATACTATACTACTATGGAATCCAGTTATGTTCGTGTGAGTATGTGAGTCGTGTGGAGGATCAGGTGTTGTGAAGTGTGTGGTCAGCTGTTTGTGTGTTGTGGGAATGTAGGGTGTGTGTGTGTGTGTGTGTGAGAGACATCATGACACACAGGCGCTTTGTGCCAACCTTTTTCTAGATATAAAATAATCCATAATTCTTGCGAGTTTTGGTAACGCAATGGATCCAAAAATTTTTGAATATCCTCTGATCGTGAGGAGTGAAACAGACAAACAGGATTTACAATTTGATTGTTGTTTATCCTAAGTTAAAAATGTGGTGAAGAATGGATAACATAGAGGGCTTTGTGGTTGAGCATAGACTGCGCCATTGGATCAGAATCGTAGGCATTGATCCATATCATAGTAGGGCGAATAAACAACAAAGACATTTTCACCCGGGGCATTCCGCGCTGCCTTTGAAACTTTTAACAATTCCTCTGGACGATACCAATGATCTGTTCACCGAATAGGTCTCTGGTTCAGGGCCAGCCTCTTCCATAACAGGCGCTCGGCAAAAGAAATTACGGTATACGGTATTAGGCCCGAGAAAAGGGTGTTGCATACTTCCCAGGGAAGGGCGGCCCATGGCCCCTCTTCCCCAGAGGTACAAGTATTTTAAATATGCCGAACGTCCCTTTGAAATAGCTCACGTGATAATCCCGCCCATATTCCATTGACTAAACTGACACCCAGTTGGGTCCGGATTTAATAAATTATGCAATTTATAACTTGTAAAGATAATATACACATATAGATTACTTCGATCTGGGCTAGATCGCAACCACCCTACCGATGTCATTTCTCTTCATTCTCACGTCCTTACTTACATGTGAAGCCTCATCCCTCGAAGGAGTAGATCATTACTCTCCTATAGGGGGTCTTTACCGTTATTTAGCTTGCCGGATACACCTACCCGCTATTCTCAACCTTACTTCCACTCGTCTCCCCTTGTCTGTTTATACTGTTATATCCAGGTTTATTTAACATGCATCTCTATTTAGATTTTTTTGGATTATGTACAAATACGTTCATTTTTTGCTAGTAACTGTTTTGTTTCTCCCCTCCTCGCTAAACTATTACCTATAGTTTCTTATGAGAACTGGTTTACAGCGAACTAAGCCTTATTTTACCGAGAGGCAACTCAGCATGAGCTCTCAACAGTTGATGAAGCAGGAAAGGCGATAAAAAAGAATTGCAAAAGCGTTTCTATGTTGTCGATTGTCGTTATTGAGCTTCAGTTCCTCCTGCCTCTTACCATCCTTCCCTTCTTGGTTTTTTTTTTTTTGATGGACCCAGCGCCCAACCTCACCCCAAATGAAGCAAACCTAGAAACTTGTTCTGATCGATCGTATATAACTACGCACTCCGCCTCTCTTTCGAATGAAAGTAGTGTATCACTCTGGTAACTGGCATCGGCATAGCAGCAAGGGGCGACTATATTTGTGGCGATGCATCTGGGAAATCTATATGTTACCTCATAAGCCTGCGATGTTCGTAGATCTGTCCCAACAACAATTTGTTTTTTAATCTTTTGTCCTTAGCCCGGATTGTAGTTTTTTTCTCGTTCACGGGTTATAGTTGTTAGAGGACAGAAGGGAACGAAGGAATGGAGGTGAGTGTGCAGGGAAGAGGAGCGCACAGGACTAAGGCGAGCATAGGGAGGAGTGGCGGACCGAGAGAGAGGAGACGACCCGAAACCACCGCGAACGAGCAATAAGAGAGAGAGACGCGATGGGATCGAGACGATGTAGACGGTTATTTGTACGTAATGAGTCATTGGAGGGCTGCAATTGAGGGCGATCATCGGAACCCAGCAGATGAGATACGGCGAACATGAGAAACAGCAGAGGAAGAGAGCAGAGAGAGAGAACGTATGAGTTAAGTAGGCAGGGGAATGACGAAACGAGCACAAAGAGTATGGATGAGTGAGCAATAGAAAGATAAAGATTTATTTTTGAGTTTTTTATTAATTCATGGAGTGTCAAGACTGTGATAAGAGAGATGCGGGAACAAGGCTAGGGCGGAAATGACGAGGGGGCAAAATCAAAGAGTAGCTAGAGAGTGTGGAATTGCAAAGGGAACAGAAGGACGTTCGGAGAGGAGGAGAGATACACAATACTTAGATAAAAGCAACAAATAATGAAAAGGCGCAGGGAAAGAGAGACAAGTGGGTTGGGAAGAGTGTAAGTAATGTTTGAGTGTATATCCAATCCGAGTATTTTGTGGCTCATGGCAATATTGATGTTATGATACAGGTACAGCTATCAGCTATGTTAGGAGTACACCATCACCACTTTAGCTGGCCTGCGAAATGCCAAGAACTGAAAATACTTAGTGCGAAAAGTATCAGCGTGTTGTTGATTTATATGTATGGGTACTCGGATCCAGATGATATTACAATATAGAATTAGATGTGAACGTGTCGCAGGTCGCATAATTCCCAATATTGTCAATTCCAAGTAATAAGTTAGAGATTGTTCTGGAGAAAGGAAGGGAGCAACTGGGACACCTTGATTAGGATGATAAAATATTGGTGCAATGTGCCCTTCCGTAGGGACCACAAATGGTATAATATTTTTCAATAGTAACCTGCCAAGCTGATAAACAACTTACGTTCAGATAGATAAAGTAATAATGGTAACTAAATATGTCACGAGGAAAAAACCTCGGGTGATAGTGATGCAGCTTGAAACACCGCAATGCTAGTGGAAACACACTTGGGTTGATAGGTCTGGCTGTTGAGAGAAACACACCGATGGTCATCGTAGCTGATTACAGGGCCAATTCCCGTAGGAAGCAAATGTCCAGATTGGCTAGGAATACAACTATAGTTCAATGGAAACGATTGGTCAGGAAAACACGGTGATTGAACTACGGAGACAACGGCGCATCAGATAAGGAAAAGCATGGGCCAATTGGCTAAGTAAGTACGTCGATCTGGGTTGATGTTTTTTGTGGTTAGTGGAAAACAAGACGAATTAGCTTAAGGAAAAGCCCGGGGGTGTTATATTGGTTGCTATTTGATGTTTCTTAAATATCATCTTTTTGGTCGATCGTGGTTTGCGTGAGAGTGAAGCACATCGCCAATCGGGCTAGTTGTGATAACACGCTCGATTCGGCTAAGAGGTTTGTATGTACAGTGATTTCGGCTAGGGAAATCACGTGCTGAGCGCCAGTGAAATAGTGAACAATTTGGGAAAGACTGGTGTGCCGAGTCTTAGTGGGATATACTTGCCTCTCGATTTCTTGGCCGTTAAGTTAGTTTTTTAGCAAATGTAGTCGGCTGTAGGGAAATACAGTGAATACAGCTACGGTACAACACGGCTGATTCTGTGTTTTTTGTGGGCTCTTGGGTCGGACTAGACGAAGATTCTCCCAATAAAGGGAAGTTTTCTGGGTTTTTTTATACGGCAATTGTGTTGCTGTTGTTGGGTATACCTTTATACGTTGTTTGTGTTAATGTGATAGGATTCGGGCACGTTTGTGATGGTGCGAATATCTTTGCCTTGATGGCTTTTCTTTTTGGTCTTTAGTGTGTTGTGTCGATGTATATTTTTTTGACATGGCGTCGTTGTCTCTCTCTCTGCTTCTCTCTTCTCTCTCTGCTCTTTCTCTCTTCTCTCTCTCTCTCTCTCTCTCTCTCTCTCTCTCTCTCTCTCTCTCTCTCTCTCTCTCTTTTGCAACTGCTACTTTCGAGAATAGCTGCTTAAAGAGTTTTAGCTCATCCTAATATTCCTTTTTATCGAGAATAACCTTGCTGCATGATGAATAAAGTATTATTCCTTATATATAATATTTCAATAATCTATTGTACCGTACATAATGACAGCTGTTCATTTGTTTCATTGATTTTCAAAAAAATATATTGTCAGGTCAATATTACAGAGATCAGTTTATGGAAATTACTAAATTAAAATTGTGGGAATACTCAATGACATTAGAAACTATTATTGGTTATTCGGGTCTTAGTCCTATTACTAACTGAAAAGATAAAGGAATGTTATCTATGTATTCAAATATTTATGTGAATTCATTGCGATTAAGATGAGTTTAGTTTTGATGAGTAGTGACTATTTTGCAAAGTTTGCTATCTTATAGATGTGAATTACACTCATGTGTATTCTTTAGTGTTTTTGTGTGATTATTGTTTGTACACTTATGATAATACTCAAGTAAGATACCTCATGTGCGTGTTCTATGTGGATCTAAGTAATGTCGTGTTTTCATTCTTGCGATTTTAAGTTGAGCGTTATTCGGTTTCATCTGTCTTACGGAACATCGTTCAAATCTTCTACCCCCAATGATTGAGTTGTT
>NW_020872223.1:25000-27500 GCF_003789085.1 Penaeus vannamei
AAATGGCAAAACAGATAATTGTAACATCCATAATACCAGGAATAAAAATTAAAAACTAAATATCATCACGCTAATAACATAAAATAATATAATCAGTTTCTCCTCCATTCACTTTTACCTTCGTTTCCCTAAGAAAGGAATCAAGTCTTAACAAAATCCGTTTCCTTTCATAAGACCACGTTCTTGTCACCTAAAGAACACAGAACTGTATCCTGTTGCGCACTTAAACACGGACCCTTGCTGTGCTTCCCAAAAAGGACATTCACATTTTTCTCTACGCCTGGATCTCGTGCTTTTTCTATTTCTGGCATTTTATCTAATCAGAAATAAATTTATATATATATATATATATATATATATATATAATATATATATATATATATATATATATATATATATATATATATATATATATGTTATATATATATCTAATCTATTATCTATATATCCTATCTATCTATCTATCTATCTATCTATCTATCTCTATCTATCTATCTATCTATCTATCTATCTATTATCTATTATATTATACTATATATATATTATATAATATATATATATATATATATATATATATATATATTATACAACACACACACCACACGGTATCATAAATATGTATGTGTGTGTGAGTGTGTGTATGTGTGTCCTGACCAACGCCATATATATATACACATTCATGCATACAAACACGACACACATATATACATATACACATACATATTCATATATATATAATACAAATATGTATGTATATAAATACATCCACACTGTATATATCATCACCTTACTAACTCATTCCTACTTTTAGCGCCTCTCTCTCTTGTGTCGTATAAACTACCAATAAAAAGCTGGGTAATTTTAGTCTCTCATTTTTATTAACTAAGAGTTACCTTCAACTTTCAGAAAAATTCCGACAGAAGGTCTGCTTGTCGCCAACAGCATGACAATTAACTAATGGATTTTACAGTCCTTCGTGTACTTTAGGAATTCATGTTTTTGCTTATGAGAATACAGGGGATATCCATGATAATTATGAAGATATTAGTTGTAATTGTTGGATATGATGTGGTTGTTATTGTCGATATTAGTACGATTATGATGATTGTTGTTGTGAATGTCATAATTGCTATCATCAATATTGTCATTAATATTATTATCATTTATATACTTTTTTGTTGCTATTACCATTATAAGCTTTGTTGCTACAGTTGTTTTTTATTTTTATAATTATTGTTGTTGATGTTATTGTCTTCGATAATATTATCATTACTAACTAGTATTTCTACTCTCTATCATCATTATTATTGTTCTCACTGTTATCTTTATTACTATTGTCATCACCAATATTATTATTACTAATTGTATAATTGTTCTCTTCGTTATAGTTATTTCTATTGTCGTTGTTTGTTGTTGTTTTTGCTATCATTACCCCCGCCGAGGAGGTTATGCGTTTTGGTCACGTAGGTTAGTTTGTTGGTTGGTTAGCAGGATAACTCACAAAGTTATGAATAGATATTTCTGAAATTTTTACCAAGGGTATGTCTTAGCCTAACTTAGATGCTATTAAATTTAATTTTGTTGGCGATTCGGATCATAATCCAGATCCAGGATTTTTTTTTAATGATTGCATCAGTTATTCTATAATAGATATTATATAATATTTACCTCTATCACGAGGGCAATTGGGGTAACTGTCATCATCATTACCTTCATTATCCTCCTTGGTGGAAGTATGCGCTACTTCTTGATATTATTGATTTACTATAATTATGTTATTATCATAATTGCTATCATTTATTATTTTTATTTATTGTTATTATAATTGTTAACTTTCGAGCTTTCACTATTTTCATATTGCTTACATTGTCATTATCATTGTTTTTGTTAATATCATTATTGTTTTCATTATTACTAACACTATTATTAGTACTATCGTTATCATAATCGTTATTATCACTGTTATTACTATTATAAGTATCAACTTTATCATTATCAGCCTAGATAGTGAAGCATAAAACATATGTAACAACAATAAAAAAATAAACATATGTCTTATCTATATATTAGCACATCTCTCATTAGAATTTACATCCATTAATTACTCACCATATTTAGTTTACATTCATTTGGAAAAATCAGCCAAAGTAAAATTATCTTAACTGAATTAACAGTAGTTACAAGCGAACACTTTTCCTTTTTGTCTATTTATTTTTGAACTACTTTCTATTTTTACTTTTGTTTTTTACCATGAATTTAAATACTTTTTTTTTTACCATGAATTTAAATACTTTTTTCCCTTCTCCCTAACGTTAATTCATCAAGGGAACTTCCGGCAAGGGATTAGTTCGCAAAGGCTAATTGCTAAACCATTTAAGTCTTGAATATTGATGAAATTAAAAGAAGAGAGAGAGAGAGAGAGAGAGAGAGAGAGAGGAGAGGGAGGAGAGAGAGGGAGAGAGAGAGAGAGAGAGAGAGAGAGAGAGAGAGAGAGAGAGAG
>NW_020872223.1:55000-60420 GCF_003789085.1 Penaeus vannamei
GCCTGAGTGTTGTCAAGCCTATTTCTGACGGAGACCAAAAGTGTCAAGTGTCATGTCAGTCACGGAGACCAAAAGTGTCAAGTTGTCAAGCCTAATCTGACGGAGACCAAAAGTGAAGTGTGTCAAGTGTCATGTCAAGCCTATTCTGACGGAGACCAAAAGTGTCATGTCAAGCCTATTCTGAAGTGTCAAGTGTCATGTCAAGCCTATTCTGACGGAGACCAAAAGTGTCAAGTGTCATGTCAAGCCTATTCTGACGGAGACCAAAAGTGTCAAGTGTCATGTCAAGCCTATCTGACGGAGACCAAAAGTGTCAAGTGTCAGTCAAGCCTATTGGAGACGTGTCAAGTCATGTCAAGCCTATTCTGACGACCAAAAGTGTCAAGTGTCATGTCAAAGCCTATTCTGACGGAGACCAAAAGTGTCAAGTGTCATGTCAAGCTATTTCTGACGGAGACCAAAAGTGTCAAGTGTCATGTCAAGCCTATTCTGACGGAGACCAAAAGTGTCAAGTGTCATGTCAAGCCTATTCTGATGTCAAGTGTCTGTCAAGCCTATTCTGACGGAGGACCAAAAAGTGTCAAGTGTCATGTCAAGCCTATTCTGACGGAGACCAAAAGTGTCAAGTGTCATGTCAAGCCTATTCTGACGACGGAGACCAAAAGTGTCAAGTGTCATGTCAAGCCTATTCTGACGGAGACCAAAAGTGTCAAGTGTCATGTCAAGCCTATTCAGACCAAAAGTGTCAAGTGTCATGTCAAGCCTATTCTGACGGAGACCAAAAGTGACATGTCAAGCCTATTCTGACGGAGACCAAAAGTGTCAAGTGTCATGTCAAGCCTATTCTGACGGAAACCAAAAGTGTCCAGTGTCATGTCAAGCCTTTCTGACGTAC
The DNA here is from genome assembly GCF_003789085.1 of Penaeus vannamei. Lineage (NCBI taxonomy): Eukaryota > Metazoa > Arthropoda > Malacostraca > Decapoda > Penaeidae > Penaeus > Penaeus vannamei. The sequence goes on from NW_020872223.1 coordinate 55,896, forward strand.
ATGTCAGACGTGGTGTCAAGTGTCATGTCAAACCTATTCTGACGGAGACCAAAAGGGAAGTGTCAAGTGTCATTTCCTCTACAATATTTTTATCTACAGACGTCTCGTGCTTGAGGACTTATATTCTTTGAGGGAAATAGGCTTCCATCAGTTGACTATGGGAACTTTACCACAGTACATGTAATAACAAAAACTTTACTGGTGGCCTAATATTTCAAAGTAATTTTATATCACTTTATTGTATTAAACGTTTGCTGTTTTATAATTTAAGGTTTCTCTGGTGTAAATAAGAAAAATGGACATTAAGTTGCTACATTTCAGACGAAAGACTTGGTCGAGTCATGAATTCAGATGACAGCACATCTCCCGTCTACTGCCACTCATATAATTCATTACCTGCCTTAAGCACCTTGCTTCTCTGGGCAAGGGGACTTATTGCACTGGACTGTCTCTTGTTGTTGTTCTTTTTAGAGAGAGAATAGTTTTTCAAAATTAAAATATTACACTTCACATTTACACTTTTTTTTTTTTTTTTTTTCTAATGAAACAATTTTATAGTGTAGAGATGAAACTCGGTACATACCATTGACAGGTCCACAGGATGGTGCTGCCAATCCTCTCCTTTCAGTGTAATAATTTCTGCCCCCATAAAATAATCAACATACAGAAATGTATTAGTATATTGGTAATATTGTAAATAGGTTGCAGTATAATTGGCAACGAATTCAGCAGAAATTTTATATGCATAGCTCTCATCACGTATTCATCTTACCCCTTAAATACATCCCGGATCTCCCCGTTTCAATAGCTCTCTCGCCTCCCACCAGATCGCCAGTCAGCATGCAGAATCCAGGTGAGTGTGTTTGTGTGTGTGTGGGGGGGGGGGTCTTTAAGCCAATAAGCACGCAGAGTGAGTGTTCGCTTTTCCTCCTCAAAGACAAAAAAGGGACATGTTACTATTTAGAAAGTACTTGACTAGGTATATCCTGGGTTGCAGCAAGAGGGTCTTTCACTACACTAAGCCACATATACTGCATATGCACACGACAGAACGCAACTAATGACATACAAGGAAAGCAAAAAATAATCAAATCACAAACTGAAAACGCCATTAAAATTCTAAATGTTAGAAAAAATATATAGGAAATTCCAATTGATTGCAGCAAATGCTATCGCATCTGCCAATCACGGTTAACGGCGACAACACACCATTCATACATAATTGGAATATACTAGGACTCTGAATTACACATGGGTGAATTGCTATATGCGTAGAATTCAAAGTAAGATCTGCCAAGCAAAAGCACGAAAATACAGAAGATTTTCCTATTGTATCGAAAGAATAAAGATAAAAACTACAATTATCTCATTGGACAAAGATTGGAATATCCAGCAAAAACACTCATGTTAATATTGTGTTTCCCCGTAAAGTGAGCGCACGATATCCTAACACCACATAAGTCAGAACCTCTTACACACACACTTGACCATCAAACCGGTGAACATAAAGACAACTCACACTAACAAATATAATCCAACAGAAACGAAAAACACAGAAAGCAACGTGTAAGGAGAGCATCGCTAGAATAAAAAAATCACATATTGTTCCCTTACAGCTTATCGTTTACGTACCAACAACCAGCCTCTTCACACTGCAATAGAGAAAGCAAGAAAAAGACCAAGATGATATGAACGATTATCTGCAGAGCAACCAGAGTGTATAAAATACTAGATATAGTTATAAAGCAAAACCTTACACTGCCTCCAACATACTCCCCAAATGTTACAATATCAAGCATGCATTAGGATAGGAACACGGAAGCATTAGACAGAGATAGGAACACGGAAGAGGCAAATGAAACCACTTAGCCGGCCTCTAACAGCTGACCTCGAGTAAGGTGACCGAGGAACAGATGTGTGTGGAATATGTTTTTGCATTAAAAGGGCTACCTTGTAAATTCGCTAATGGCTTGGTTTTTAGACAACGTGGCTGTGAAATTTCAGACAAGAAAGCGCCCAAACTAAGAATATAGAAAGGATAAAACATTCGGGTTTAAATGTAGCTAAATTTATTATGCTCTACTTATCGTTACTCAGTCATCTTAATGTACAAGAGCACCAGGAGCAGGGCAGTCAAATAGTAAACTCCCATTATTATTTTTACTCTTTAATTATTACAACTGTTATCAATTTTACATTGTTTGTCATTGTTATCACTATTGTTATTATCATTATCATTATTATCATTATTGTCATTATCACTGCTATCATTATTGTTATTGTCATTATCACTGTTATCATTATTGTTATTATCATTATTAATCGTTTTTTGTTATCATCATTATCGTTATTATTATCACTTACAACGAAAAGGAAATAACAGGCAAGACGAATAGGTTTTCCTACGCCCACTTATTTCACTTTATTAGCTTCTCTCCCTCCTCTTCCTGCTGCTGGGCGAGTTCGTATCTTTTCTCAATTTCCTCGCAACAATTTGATGGATTTACGCTACAAGGTTAGAGGAAAAATATCAATACTTTAGCCATGGGGGAAATTATTCCGTATTCATGATGAAATACCAGGAGCTATGTGAATCCTATCGAAAAAAAAAAAAAAAAAAAAAAAAAAAAAAAGATATATGATCAGTAAAGTATTCAGCATTCCATTCTACTCAGAGTGACATATCAATACATTTCTACCTGTATATGGCTTTTATTCTGAGCCAGCCTCAAACAACTATACAGACGTTGATATTGAAACATTCGATCCAATCCTATACAATATTACATATACCATATCAAATTATTGGCAATTGAAACATGACGTCCTTTATCCATGACGTCATCGAACTGTAGCCAATCAGAATGCAAGACAGAGGCCTTAGACTTGACTTCCTCCGACCGGCGAGCCCCATAGCCTCCCCCGGGGTTGCTCCTCTGTTCCTCCAGCCCTGACTTCTTGACAGGCGCTAGGTACTTGACATGCGAACTCCTATACCATGGAAAATGTGAAAATGTTATTGTCCCAAGGTTATTATCGCCACTATAACCTAGCATTGTGCCTGTGTTGACACCTTTTGGGTTACTGCATAACAAATACTCCACTCGTTAGACACAGAGAGAGGGAGAGACAGAGAAAGGGAGAGGAAGAGCGAGAGAGAGAGAGGGAGAGGGAGAGGGGAGAGGGGGAGAGAGAGGTGGGGAGGAGGAGGGAGGAGAGAGATAGCAAAATGACACAAACAACGATAAGACAGAAAAACAAAAAAGATAATAACAATGTTAATACTAATAATATTAATGAAATAAATAAAAGCGATTCCCCACTCATGAAATGTTTTCATACCAGTTTATCACAAAAAGCGTAACCACACCTCCACCACCACCCCCCCCCCTACCCCCGCCCCCCACAAATAAAAAATGTTGCCACATGCCTAAAACGCAAACGATTTCCGAATCCGCATTTGCCAGCATTACAGGCAGTTCCATCAGGCAGACGCAATCACGCTGTTCACCTACCACTCAAATTACATTTTCAGCTTTTCCGGAAAATGAAGTTTAAAACCCCAGTGCAAAAGCCATTTAGCGACAGATTATTTTGCGACGAGGGGAAAAAAAGCGAAGAGGCGAGAGAGCATGAGTTAATGGTGTTTGTTTGTTTGTTGTTTGTAATGTCACCAGCTTGGGTTATGATTATGGATATTTATTTCTCTCATTAGGGTTGCCATTGTGATTGTCTGTGTGTGTGTTTGTCTGTTTTTATGTGTTCTGTTTGTGTATGGATACAAAAATCAATGAACAAAGAAAAAAAAAAAGACTAAATAAAACACTGAAAAAAATATACCCTGTCGACCCTGTGTATGGATACAGAAATCAAAAACAAAATAAATAAATAAATAAGACAGTGTAGAGAAACTCGTTACATACCAGTGACAGATCCACAGGAAGGTGCTGGCAATCCCCTCCCTTCAGTGTGATAATTTCTGCCCCCATGAAATAATCAATATACAGAAATGTATTAGTATATTGGTAATATTGTAAATATGTTGCAGTATAATTGGCAACGAATTTAGCAGAAATTTATATGCATAGCTCTCATCACGTATTCATTTTAGCCCTTAAATACATCCCGGATCTCCCCGTTTCAATAGCTTTCTCGCCTCCCACAAGCTCGCCAGTCAGCATGCAGAATCCAGGTGAGTGTTGTGTGTGTGGGGGGGGCTTTAAGCCAATAAGCACAGAGTGAGTGTTCGCTTTTCCTCCTCAAAGACAAAAAAAAAAACATGTTACTATTTAGAAAGTACTTGACTAGGTATATCCTGGGTTGCAGCAAGAGGGTCTTTCACTACACTAAGCCACATATACTGTATATGCACACGACAGAACGCAACTAATGACACACAAGGAAAGCTAAAAATAATCAAATTACAAACTGAAAACGCCATTAAAATTCTAAATGTTAGAAAAAATAAATAGGAATTCCAATTAATTGCAGCAAATGCTATCGCATCTGCCATCACGGTTAACGG
>NW_020872223.1:60550-73050 GCF_003789085.1 Penaeus vannamei
TAATATAATATATTATATATATATATATATATATTTTTTTTTTTTTTTTTTTTTTTTTTTTTTTTTTATCCAGGAGCTATGTGAATCCTATCGAAAAAAAATCTTCAGTTTCTGAAAAAAAAAAAAAAAAAAAAAAAAAAAAAAAAATAATATATATATATATATATATATATATATATATATATATTACGATCAGTAAAGTATACAGTCATTCCATTCTACTCAGAGTGACATATCAATACATTTCTACCTGTATATGGAGCTTTTATTCCTGAGCCATCCTCAAACACCTATACAGACATTGATATTGAAACATTCGATCCAATCCTATACAATATTACATATACCATATCAAATTATTGGCAATTGAAACGTGACGTCCTTTATCCATGACGTCATCGAACTGTAGCCAATCAGAACGCAAGACAGAGGCCTTAGGCTTGACTTCCTCCGACCGGCGAGCCCCATAGCCTCCCCCGGGGTTGCTCCTCTGTTCCTCCAGCCCTGACTTCTTGACAGGCGCTAGGTACTTGACACGCGAACTCCTATACCATGGAAAATGTGAAAATGTTATTGTCCTAAGGTTATTATCGCCACTATAACCTAGCATTGTGCCTGTGTTGACACCTTTTGGGTTACTGCATAACAAATACTCGCTCATTAGACACATAGAGAGGGAGAGACAGAGAGGAAGGGGAAGAAGAGCGAGGAGAGAGAGGGAGAGGGAGATAGGGGGAGAGGGGGAGGGAGAGAGGGGGGGGGGAGGGGGGAGGGGGAGAGAGAGAGAAGAATGACACAAACAACGATAAGACAGAAAGAACAAAAATGATAGATATAACAATGTTAATACTAATAATATTAATTAAATAAATGAAAGCGATTCCCCACTCATGAAATGTTTTTATACCAGTTTATCACAAAAGCGTAACCACACCTACCACCACCACCTCCCCCCCTACCCCCGCCCCCACAAATAAAAAATGTTGCCACATGCCTAAAACGCAAACGATTTCCGAATCCGCATTTGCCAGCATTACAGGCAGTTCCATCAGGCAGACGCAATCACGCTGTTCACCTACCACTCAAATTACATTTTCAGCTTTTCCGGAAAATGAAGTTTAAAACCCCAGTGCAAAAGCCATTTAGCGACAGATTATTTTGCGACGAGGGGAAAAAAGCGAAGAGGCGAGAGAGCATGAGTTAATGGTGTTTTGTTTGTTTGTTTGTTGTTTGTAATGTCACCAGCTTGGGTTATGATTATGGATATTGATTTCTCTCATTAGGGTTGCAATTGTGATTGTCTCTGTGTGTGTGTTCGTCTCTGTTTTTATGTGTATCTGTTTGTGTATGGATAGAAAAAAAAATCAATGAACAAAGAAAAAATAAAAAGACTAAATAAAACTGAAAAAAATATACCCTGTCGACCCTGTGTATGGATACAGAAATCAATGAACAAAAATAAATAAATAAATAAGACAGTGTATAGAGATGAAATTCGTTACATACCATTGACAGATCCACAGGAAGGTGCTGGCAATCCCCTCCCTTCAGTGTGATAATTTCTGCCCCCATGAAATAATCAACATACATAAATGTATTAGTATACTGGTAATATTGTAAATAGGTTGGAGTATAATTGGCAACGAATTCAGCAGAGATTTTATATGCATAGCTCTCATCACGTATTCATTTTAGCCCTTAAATACATCCCGGATCTCCCCGTTTCAACAGCGTTCTCGCCTCCCACAAGCTCGCCAGTCAGCATGCAGAATCCAGGTGAGTTTGTGTGTGTGGGGGGGGGGTCTTTAAGCCAATAAGCACACAGAGAGTGTTCGGTTTTCCTCCTCAAAGACAAAAAAAAAAAAAAAAAAAAAATGACATGTTACTATTTAGAAAGTACTTGACTAGGTATATCCTGGGTTGCAGCAAGAGGGTCTTTCACTACACTAAGCCACATATACTGTATATGCACACGACAGAACGCAACTAATGACACACAAGGAAAGCAAAAAATAATCAAATCACAAACTGAAAACGCCATTAAAATTCTAAATGTTAGAAAAAATAAATAGGAAATTCCAATTAATTGCAGCAAATGCTATCGCATCTGCCAATCACGGTTAACGGCGACAACACACCATTCATACATAATTGGAATATACTAGGACTCTGAATTACAAATGGATGAATTGCTATATGCGTAGAATTCAAAGTAAGATCTGCCAACAAAAAGCACGAAGATGCAGATTTCCCTGTTGTATAGAAAGCATAAAGATAAAGACTACAATTATCGGAATATCAAGCAAAAACACTCATATTAATATTGTGATTTTCCCTGTAAAGCGAGCGCACGATATCCCAACACCACAAAGTCAGAACCTTTTACACACACACTTGACCATCACACCGATGAACATAAAGATAACTCACACCAACAAATATAATCCAACAGAAACAAAAAACACAGAAAGCAACGTGTAAGGAGAGCATCGCTAGAATAAGAAATTACATATTGTTCCCTTACAGCTTATCGTTTACGTACCAACAACCAGCCTCTTCACACTGCAATAGAGAAAGCAAGAAAAAGACCAAGATGATCTAGACGACTATCTGCGGAACTAAGATAGTGTATAAAATACTCCATATAGTTATAAAGCAAAACCTTACACTGCCTCCAACAACTCCCCAAATGTTACAATATCAAGCATGCATTAAACACGGATAGGAACACGGAAGCATTAGACAGAGATAGGAACACGGAAGAGGCAAATGAAACCACTTAGCCAGCCTCTAACAGCTGACCTCGAGTAAGGTGACCGAGGAACATATGTGTGAGGAATATGTTTTTGTGCATTAAAAGGGCTACCTTGTAAATTCGCCAATGGCTTGATTTTTAGACAACGTGGCTGTGAAATTTCAGACAAGAAAGCGCCCGAACTAAGAATATAGACGGGATTAAATGCAGCTAAATATTTTATGCTCTATTGTTCATCGTTACTCAGGCTACAATCTTTATGCAAAAGAGCACCAGAAGCAGGGCAGTCAAATAGTAAAATTCCCATTATTCTAATCGTATTGTAATTATAAAACTTTTATTAATTTTACTAGTATATCATTGTTATTGCCATTATCACTTTTATCATTATTGTTATTATCATTATCACTGATATCATAATTGTTATTGTCATTATCACTGTTATCATTATTGTTATTATCATTATCACTGTTATCATTATTGTTATTGTCATTATTGTTGTTATTATCACTGATATCATTACTGTTATTATTATTACTGTACTCAGTTTTACTGTTACATCATTATCAATATCGTTAATATAAGCACTTAAAACGAAAAGGAAATAACAGGCAAGACGAATAGGTTTTCCTACGCCCACTTATTTCACTTTATTAGCTTCCCTCCCTCCTCTTCCTGCTGCTGGGCGAGTTCGTATCTTTTCTCAATTTCCTCGCAACAATTTGATGGATTTACGCTACAAGGTTAGAGGGAAAATATCAATACTTTAGCCGTGGGGGAAATTATTCCGTATTCATGATGAACATATATGCATATTATTTTTAGTCCAGGAGCTATGTGAATCCCATCTAAAGAAAGAAAGAAAAAAAAAAAAAAAAAAAAAAAAAAAAATATATATATATTATATATATATATATATATATATTATATGATCAGTAACGTATTAAGCCATTACATTCTACTCAGAGTGACTTATCAATACATTTCTACCAGTATATGGAGCTTTTATTTCTGAGCCAGCTTCAAACAACTATACAAACATTGATATTGAAACATTCGATTCAATCCTATACAATATTTCATATACCATATCAAATTAGTAGCAATTGAAACACGACGTCCTTTATCCATGACGTCATCGATCTGTAGCCAATCAGAATGCAAGACAGAGGCCTTAGACTTGACTTCCTCCGACCGGCGAGCCCCATAGCCTCCCCCGGGGTTGCTCCTCTGTTCCTCCAGCCCTGACTTCTTGACAGGCGCTAGGTACTTGACATGCGAACTCCTATACCATGGAAAATGTGAGTGTTATTGTCCCAAGGTTATTATCGCCATTATAACCTAGCATTGTGCCTGTGTTGACACCTTTTGGGTTACTGCATAACAAATACTCCACTCGTTTGACACAGAGAGTGAGAGACAGAGAAAGGGAGAGGAAGAGCGAGAGGGAGAAGGATAGAGAGAGAGAGAGAGAGAGGGAGAGAGAGAGAGAGAGAGAGGAGAGAGAGAGGAGAAGAGATGGGGGGGGGAGAAGGTGATGAGAGATAGCAAAATGACACAAACAACAATAAGACAGAAAGAACAAATATGATAAAGCTAACAATGTTAATACTAATAATATTAATGAAATAAATAAAAGCGATTCCCCACTCATGAAATGTTTTCATACCAGTTTATCACAAAAAGCGTAACCACACCTCCTACCACCACCCCCTCCCCCCCTACCCCCGCCCCCCACAAATAAAAAATGTTGCCACATGCCTAAAACGCAAACGATTTTCGAATCCGCATTTGCCAGCATTACAGGCAGTTCCATCAGGCAGACGCAATCACGCTGTTCACCTACCACTCAAATTACATTTTCAGCTTTTCCGGAAAATGAAGTTTAAAACCCCAGTGCAAAAGCCATTTAGCGACAGATTATTTTGCGACGAGGGGAAAAAAAGCGAAGAGGCGAGAGAGCATGAGTTAATGTGTTTTGTTTGTTTGTTTTGTACGTTGTTTGTTTTTGTTTTAATGTCACCAGCTTGGGTATGATTATGGATATTTATTTCTCTCATTAGGGTTGCCATTGTGATTGTCTGTGTGTGTGTTTGTCTCTGTTTTTATGTGCTTCTGTTTGTGTATGGATACATAAATCAATGAACAAAGAAATAATAAAAAGACTAAATAAAACACTGAAAAATATATACCCTGTCGACCCTGTGTATGGATACAGAAATCAATGAACAAAAAAAATAAAATAAAATAAAATAAATACATAAGACAGTGTAGAGATGAAACTCGTTACATACCAGTGACAGACCCACAGGAAGTTGCTGCCAATCCCTTCCCTTCAGTGTGATAATTTCTGCCCCCTTAAAATAATCAGCATACAGAAATGTATTAGTATATTGGTAATATTGTAAATAGGTCGCAGTATAATTGGCAACAAATTTTGCAGAAATTTTATATGCATAGATCTCATCACGTATTCATCTTACCCCTTAAATACATCCCGGATCTCCCCGTTTCAATAGCTCTCTCGCCTCCCACCAGATCGCCAGTCAGCATGCAGAATCCAGGTGAGTGTGTGTGTGTGGGGGGGGGGGGGTTAAGCCAATAAGCACGCAGAGTGAGTGTTCGCTTTTCCTCCTCAAAGACTAAAGAATGACATGTTACTATTTAGAAAGTACTTGACTAGGTATATCCTGGGTTGCAGTAAGAGGGGCTTTCGCTGCACTAAGCCACATATACTGTATATGCACACGAAAGAACGCAACTAATGACACACAAGAGAAGCTAAAAATAATCAAATTACAAACCGAAAACGCCATTAAAATTGTAAACTGTTAGAAAAAAATAAATAGGAAATTCCAATTAATTGCAGCAAATGCTATCGCATCTGCCAATCACGGTTAACGGCGACAACACACCATTCATACATAATTGGAATATACTAGGACTCTGAATTACAAATGGGTGAATTGCCATATGCGTAAAATTCAAAGTAAGATCTGCCAAGCAAAAGCACGAAAATGCAGATTTCCCTGTTGTATAGAAAGCATAAAGATAAAGACTACAATTATCTCATTGGCCAAAGACTGGAATATCAAGTAAAAACACTCATATAAATATAGTGATTTTCCCCGTAAAGTGAGCGTACGATATCCTAACACCACCTAAGTCAGAACCTTTTACACATACTTTACCGTCACACCGGTGAACATAAAGATAACTCACACCAACAAATATAATCCAACAGAAACGAAAAACAGAAAGTAACGTGTAAGGAGAGCATCGCTAGAATAAGAAATTATATATTGTTCCCTTACAGCTTATCGTTTACGTACCAACAACCAGCCTCTTCACACTGCAATAGAGAAAGCAAGAAAAAGACCAAGATGATCTAGACTATTATCTGCAGAGCAACCAAAGTGTGTAAAATACTAGATATAGTTATAAAGCAAAACCTTACACTGCCTCCAACATACTCCCCAAATGTTACAATATCAAGCATGCATTAAACACGGATAGGAACACGGAAGCATTAGACAGAGATAGGAACACGGAAGAGGCAAATGAAACCACTTAGCCGGCCTCTAACAGCTGACCTCGAGTAAGGTGACCGAGGAACAGATGTGTGTGTGGAATATGTTTTTGTGCATTAAAAGGGCTACCTTGTAAGTTCCCTAATGGCTTGGTTTTTAGACAACGTGGCTGTGAAATTTCAGACAAGAAAGCGCCCAAACTAAGAATATAGACGGGATAAAACATTCGGGTTTAAATGTAGCTAAATATATTATGCTCTACCGTTAATCGTTACTCAGTCTGCGATCTTAATGTACAAGAGCACCAGGAGTAGGGTAGCAAATAGTTAAATTCCCATTATTATTTTTACTCTTTTTGTAATTATTACAACTATTATCTATTTTTACTCTTTTTGTAATTATTACAACTGTCATCAATTTTACTAGTATATTCATTGTTATTGTCATTATCACTGTTATCATTATTGTTATCATTATCATCATTATTGTTATTGTCATTATCACTGTTATCATTATTGTTATTATCATTATTACTGTAATCAGTTTTACTGTTACATCACTACCATTATCGTTATTATTATTACTTACAACGAAAATGAAATAACAGGCAAGACGAATAGGTTTTCCTACGCCCACTTATTTCACTTTATTAGCTTCTCTCCCTCCTCTTCCTGCTGCTGGGCGAGTTCGTATCTTTTCTCAATTTCCTCGCAACAATTTGATGGATTTACGCTACAAGGTTAGAGGAAAAATATCAATACTTTAGCCATGGGGGAAATTATTCCGTATTCATGATGAACATACATATATATTTTTTTAATCCAGGAGCTATGTGAATCCTAAAAAAAAAAAAAAAAAATCTTTAGTTTATGAAAAATATATATCTATGATCAGTAAATTATTCAGCCATTCCATTCTACTCAGAGTGACATATCAATACATTTCTACCTGTATATGGAGCTTTTATTTCTGAGCCAGCCTCAAACAACTATACAGACGTTGATATTGAAACATTCGATCCAATCCTATACAATATTACATATACCATATCAAATTTGTAGCAATTTAAACACGACGTCCTTTATCCATGACGTCATCGAACTGTAGCCAATCAGAATGCAAGACAGAGGCCTTAGACTTGACTTCCTCCGACCGGCGAGCCCCATAGCCTCCCCCGGGGTTGCTCCTCTGTTCCTCCAGCCCTGACTTCTTGACAGGCGCTAGGTACTTGACATGCGAACTCCTATACCATGGAAAATGTGAAAGTGTTATTGTCCCAAGGTTATTATCGCCACTATAACCTAGCAATGTGCCTGTGTTGACACCTTTTGTGTTACTGCATAACAAATACTCCACTCGTTTGACACAGAGAGTGAGAGAGATAAAGAGAAAAGAAGAGAGAGAGAGAGAGAGAGATGGGGGGGGGGAGAAGGTGGAAGAAGGAGGAAGGGAGGATGAGAGATAGCAAAATGACACAAACAACGATAAGACAGAAAGAACAAAAAATGATAGATTCTAACAACGTTAATTTAATATTAATGAAAAAATAAAGCGATTCCCCACTCATGAAATGTTTTCATACCAGTTTATCACAAAAAGCGTAACCACACCTCCTACCACCACCACCCTCCCCCCTACCCCCGCCCCCACAAATAAAAAATGTTGCCACATGCCTAAAACGCAAACGATTTCCGAATCCGCATTTGCCAGCATTACAGGCAGTTCCATCAGGCAGACGCAATCACGCTGTTCACCTACCACTCAAATTACATTTTCAGCTTTTCCGGAAAATGAAGTTTAAAACCCCGGTGCAAAAGCCATTTAGCGACAGATTATTTTGCGACGAGGGGAAAAAAGCGAAGAGGCGAGAGAGCATGAGTTAATTGTTGTTTGTGTTTGTTGTTTGTTTGTTGTCTGTAATGTCACCAGCTTGGGTTATGATTATGGATATTTATTTCTCTCATTAGGGTTGCCATTGTGATTGTCTGTGTGTGTTTGTCTCTGTTTTTATGTGTTTCTGTTTGTGTATGGATACATAAATCAATGAACAAAGAAAAAATAATAAAAAGACTAAATAAAACACTGAAAAATATACCCTGTCGACCCTGTGTATGGATACAGAAATCAATGAAAAAAAAAAATAATAAATAAGACAGTGTGTAGAGATGAAACTCGTTACATACCAGGACTCCACAGGAAGGTGCTGGCAATCCCCTCCCTTCAGTGTGATAATTTCTGCCCCCATGAAATAATCAATATACAGAAATGTATTAGTATACTGGTAATATTTCAAATATGTTGCAGTATAATTGGCAACGAATTTAGCAGAAATTTTATATGCATAGCTCTCATCACGTATTCATTTTAGCCCTTAAGTACATCCCGGATCTCCCCGTTTCAATAGCTTTCTCACCCTCCACCAGCTCACCAGTCAGCATGCAGAATCCAGGTGAGTGTGTGTGTGTGGGGGGGGGGGCTTTAAGCCAATAAGCACGCAGAGTGAGTGTTCGCTTTTCCTCCTCAAAGACAAAAAAGTGACATGTTACTATTTAGAAAGTACTTGACTAGGCATATCCTGGGTTGCAGCAAGAGGGTCTTTCGCTACACTAAGCCACATATACTGTATATGCACACGACACCACATGACATACAAGGGAAGCTAAAAAAAATCAAATTACAAACTGAAAACGCCATTAAAGTTCTAAATTGCTAGAAAGAAATCCAACTGATTTCTGCAGCAAATGTTATCACATCTGCCAATCACGGTTAACGGCTCCGACACACCAATCACACATAATTGGAATATCGAAGGACTCTGGATTACAAACGGGTGAATTGCTATATGCGTAGAATTCAAAGTAAGATCTGCCAATCAAAAGCACGAAAATACAGAGATTTCCTATTGTATCGAAAGAATAAAGATAAAAACTACAATTATCTCATTGGACAAAGATTGGAATATCCAGCAAAAGCACTCATGTTAATATTGTGTTTCCCCGTAAAGTGAGCGCACGATATCCTAACACCACATAAGTCAAAACCTCTTACACACACACTTGACCATCACATCAGTGAACATAAATATAACTCACACTAACAAATATAATCCAACAGAAACGAAAAACACAGAAAGCAACGTGTAAGGAGAGCATCGCTAGCATAAAAAATCACATATTGTTCGAAGCTTATCGTTTACGTACCAACAACAGCCTCTTCAACTATAGAGAAAGCAAGAAAAAGACCAAGATGATCTGAACGACTATCTTAACAGTGTATAAAATACTAGATATAGTTATAAAGCAAAACCTTACACTGCCTCCAACATACTCCCCAAATATTGCAACATCAAGCATGCATTAGACACGGACAGGAACACGGAAGCATTAGACAGAGATAGGAACACGGAAGAGGCAAATGAAACCACTTAGCCGGCCTCTAACAGCTGACCTCGAGTAAGGTGACCGAGGAACAGATGTGTGTGTGGAATATGTTTTTGTGCATTAAAAGGGCTACCTTGTAAATTCGCTAATGGCTTGGTTTTTAGACAACGTGGCTATGAAATTTTAGACAAGAAAGCGCCCAAACTAAGAATATAGACGGGATAAAACATTCGGGTTTAAATGTAGCTAAGTTTATTATGCTCTACCGTTTATCGTTACTCAGTCTGCGATCTAAATGTAGGGCAATAGTAAAACTCCATTATTACTTTTAATATTTGGGAGGGCATTATTGTATATTAACTGTATTTATATTATCATGTTATTATTGTCATTATCACTGTTATCATTATTGTTATTGTCATTATCACTGTTATTATTGTTATAATTATTATTACTACTCAGTTTTACTGTTACATCACTATCATTATCGTTATTATTAGCACTTACAACGAAAAGGAAATAACAGGCAAGACGAATAGGTTTTCCTACGCCCACTTATTTCACTTTATTAGCTTCTCTCCCTCCTCTTCCTGCTGCTGGGCGAGTTCGTATCTTTTCTCAATTTCCTCGCAACAATTTGATGGATTTACGCTACAAGGTTAGAGGAAAAATATCAATACTTTAGCCATGGGGGAAATTATTCCGTATTCATGATGAACATACATATTATTTTTTAATCCAGGAGCTATGTGAATCCTATCTAAAAAAAAAAAAAAAAAAAAAAAAAAAAAAAAAAAATTTTTATGAAAAATATATATATGATCAGTGAAGTATTCAGCCATTCCATTCTACTCAGAGTGACATCAATACATTTCTACCAGTATATGGAGCTTTTATTTCTGAGGCAGCCTCAAACAACTATACAGACGTTGATATTGAAACATTCGATCCAATCCTATACAATATTACATATACCATATCAAATTATTGGCAATTGAAACACGACTTCCTTTATCCATGACGTCATCGAACTGTAGCCAATCAGAATGCAAGACAGAGGCCTTAGACTTGACTTCCTCCGACCGGCGAGCCCATAGCCTCCCCGGGGTTGCTCCTCTGTTCCTCCAGCCCTGACTTCTTGACAGGCGCTAGGTACTTGACATGCGAACTCCTATACCATGGAAAATGTGAAAATGTTATTGTCCCAAGGTTATTATCGCCACTATAACCTAGCATTGTGCCTGTTGTTTGGGTTTACTGCATAACAAATACTCCACTCTTAGACACAGAGAGGAGAGACAGAGAAAGGGAGAGGAAGAGCGAGAGAGAGGGAGAGGGGGAGAGAGGGAGGAGAGAGAGAGAGGAGAGGGGAGAGGGAGAGAGGGAGAGATGGGGGGGGGGGGAGAAGGTGGAAAGAAGGAGAAGGGAGGATGAGATAGCAAAATGACACAAACAACGATAAGACAGAAAGAACAAAAAATGATAAAGATAACAATGTTAATACTAATAATATTAATGAAATAATAAAGCGATTCCCCACTCATGAAATGTTTTCATACCAGTTTATCACAAAAAGCGTAACCACACCTCCTACCACCCACCCCCTCCCCCCCTACCCCCCGCCCCCCACAAATAAAAATGTTGCCACATGCCTAAAACGCAAACGATTTCCGAATCCGCATTTGCCAGCATTACAGGCAGTTCCATCAGGCAGACGCAATCACGCTGTTCACCTACCACTCAAATTACATTTTCAGCTTTTCCGGAAAATGAAGTTTAAAACCCCAGTGCAAAAGCCATTTAGCGACAGATTATTTTGCGACGAGGGGAAAAAAGCGAAGAGGCGAGAGAGCATGAGTTAATGGTGTTTTTTGTTTGTTGTACGTTTGTCTGTTTGTTTGTTGTTTGTAATGTCACCAGCTTGGGTTATGATTATGGATATTATTTTCTCTCATAAGGGTTGCCATTGTGATTGTCTGTGTGTGTTTGTTTTTGTTTTTATGTGTTTATGTTTATGTATGGATACAAGCAATCAATAAACAAAGAAAAAAATAATTAAAAGACTAAATAAAACACTGAAAAAATATACACTCTCGACCCTGTGTATGGATACAGAAATCAAAGAAAAAAAAAGTAAATAAAACACTGAAAAAATATACCCTGTCGACCATGTGTATTGATACAATAAATCAATGAACAAAGAAAAAATAAATAAAAAAAGAGTAAATAAAACACCGAAAAAATATACCCTGTCGACCAGATCGTACATTTCCCTTGTTGCAAGTCGAATCTCATCGCATATTCATCCGCAGAGAAGAAAGATCAGCTAGACTTTCTGCCAAAATTGCTTTTCCAAAATTCAGTCAAGTGTGATCCCGTGATTCTGCCGAGAAGATTCTGAACGAGAGCATTTCGAGGAGACCAAGTGCTTCGGCTGGAAGCTCTCGTATCACTTTTTCTTTTTTCAACTTTGTACTTAATTTTTATTATTATTATTTTTTTTTATTAGGATAAAAAATAGTTGGTCTATCCGCCTTACTATTCCTGATTAAATGCAATTAAAAAAGATAATTATTGGTCTATTCACCTTTCCATTCCTGATAAAATACAAAGAAAAATTATTGGTCTATTCACCTTACCATTCCTGATAAAACGCAATTAAAAGAGATAATTATAGGTCTATCCACCTTACCATTCCTGATAAAACACAATTAAAGAATAATAATTATTGTTCTATCAACCTTACTATTCCTAATAAAGCGCAATTTAACAAATAATTATAGGTCTATTCACCTTACCCTTCCTGATAAAACAATTGAAAGAGATAATTATAGG
>NW_020872224.1:0-17500 GCF_003789085.1 Penaeus vannamei
TTTTGGCTTCATCAATGTGTTTCATGTCATGCTGTGGCGACTGCCTCGCTTCAGCCCAGCCTGTGATCGTTTTCTTTTCGAGTCTGTTTTCAACCGTTTTCTCTGTTAATTCCTCGTGCTTCTTTTCTAAGTTGGAGATTTTTTCTGCCACCGAGGACCCGCCGGATTTTGAGGAATCCTTGTTTCCAATATCAGAGGCTGAACGTACACTCTGCAGTCTTTTTCTCCTGACAAATACCTTTTGTTTTCGGCGCTTGGGATGTGATTCCTTCGTCTCCTGTATCCGGAGTGTCGTCGTCATAAAGAGTAAATTTCCGGATTAGCTTTTCTCTTGGCAGCTTATCCTCCGGCGTCAAGAAAGAGATGGCTTCTACTGCCCTCCTCGACAGAACCTGGATTGGCTTTGTATTCGTCTGCTGACACTTCGGTGCTGGAAGTATGTTCTACTACCTGATAGCTGCTGCTCTTCACAGGAGGCGCCGGTTTTTTCTGGTACGGTGTTTTCATTATTGATGCCTGACTTCACGAAATTCCGAAAGGATAGTCTGTCTAGTCTGCCGCCCATGCTAGATTTCAGGAAATTTGCTCTCTGGGCCGACACGTCAGTCTCAATAACTTTTTTTTTAACCGACTTTTTTTTTAGTGAATTATTAGGGGAAATTGCGCTGCTCGTTCCCCTCCCCTCCTTTGGCAATCTCGAGCCGCAGGACACTGGCGGCGAGTATTTCTTCAGTCAGCAGTGTGGTGTCCTCGCTGCCTTTGCTATAATCTGTCGAACATAATTCCTGAGCATCTCCGTCTGTCCCACTGCACTCCTTGTCAGCCACGACAGCAATGGCACTCGGCCATCACCTGTCGCGACAGGAGGAACTGCCATTTCGTCCATGGCGGTAAGGTGTCAACTTCAACCCTATAGTTTACCACTGTCATGTCATCCAGGTTTGGGGAACTTGCCAAAGCCTTCACACTGGCCAGCTCCTCAGAAAATGCTTTGTCATCATCATTTAGGTCTTTCTTCCCCTCAGAGAGCGTGGCTTTGATCGCATCGTATTTCATTCTTTCCTGTGGAATCGGACTTTCTGTGAGGCCCCGAATCTTTTGAAGGAACTCATGACGTAGTTCGTTATTTTTTGAGTCTCTATGTCTCTTTGTTTCTTTCCTTGATCTAGATTTCTGGCTTCGCATCTTCACAACAACATCCGTATCACTTTCCTTTTTCACAGGCTCTGGTTTTGCAGCACTGCTTTTACTAACATCAACGTGGACTTCAGATTTCTTTTGTTCTTCATCGTCTGATAACTCAAACATAGTTTCCTCAAAACGTTCATCATTGGGATGAGACGTTTGTTCAATCCCTTCGTCTTCAGGTTTATCATCCATGGTGGGAGACGTTGAGTACAGGCGCAGGAAGTCCTGTTGAATGAGAGTGCCAATGGAAAGGGGCCGAGGAGAGCGCGGGGAAGCGGGCAGGGACTGTGCCTTTATTCTCATGGCGAATTGTTCCACCATCTTGTTTACGGGAGTGGTTGAAATTTCCCTCACAGGTGTTGTGCGCAGGCTTGAAGAGCGCTTTGGTGTGTACGTCTCCACTGGAAAGGGCTTTACAGGAGGAACGTCAATCTCTATCTCCACGCCTTGTTCATCCTTACTCTTGGCATCCTGTTCAGAGGACCCATCCTCTGTCTGGGCGTCTTCTAGATTCGTGTCACTAGATTTCATGGTAACTCCCTCCGTCTGAATCTCGGATATTTTCCGTTGTACACTCGCAAGATCATTTGATGCTTCTGGGTCTTCAGGGGGTTGCTGCTCGCTACTCTGACAGTCTTGAACGGGACAGTCTTGAACGACCTTTTTGTCATCCTCTATTGTGGCTGACGTATCTTTACTCTGGCAGACAGGATCATCATATATCTGACTCCATCTCGATCTTCGCAGTACATTCTCAGTCTTTGGACTCACTGGTCGCTCAATCAGCTGCTGTTCTGCCTGAATTCGCTGAGCAAAATGTTCCACCATCTTGAATACTGAAGGGGTACATTGTTCATCAACCTGAGGTGATGTCTGTTTGGGCAATTCTGGTGGAGTTTCATCCTTTTGTTCAGATACACAATCCTCAGGAATTTCCTCTTTGGATTCATCTTTTTCATCATTAACATCGTATTCTAATTCATTCTTTTTGTCAGATTCAGGGAGCATTTCATCGTCATTAGTGGTTTCATCCTCTTTTTCAGTAACTGGAGCCTCTTCTTCATCATTTTGCTCAATACATTTTGCACCTTTAATGCCAATGATGTCACTTTTGGACTCTTTTATCGGACAGAAGAACTCGTCATGTGAAAACAGTTCTGACACCTCCATGTCAGCTTCCGTTAGTGATGATGACATAGAGACTGAGGTTATACACATGAATTCTTCAGGAGACATTGTACTCTCTTCATCTATCATTTTATCACCAGTGGCTACCAATTCTTGTATGTTTTGTGAAGAAGTATCTACAGTGCAGCAATTAGTTCCCTTGCATTCAATTGATATACTTTGAGGAGGTGCTAAAGGTTCATCTGATATTGTTTCTTACACCTGCAGGCTTCACCTCTTCCTCCTTTGGTGGTGCAGTTTCGCTTTCCTTCAAGGACTTTTTTGATTTGTTGCATACGGAGGTCATGTAAGTGCATTTGTGTTTGTAGTGGTGAAGATTTTGGGGAAAAGATATCCTCTGGTCTTGTTGGTCTTTTTATACCAATGGGACTAGTAGCTGTGACGATGATTGGTGCCGCCGTCTCAACTGTTGCAGGAGATTCCATTTTGAAAATTTCCGGATGCTGATATTTCTCAGGTATTGCACGAGGCTCTGTTTTGACTTGCTCTGGCATCTGTAGTGTGAAGGTGGGCGACTTTGTGACGTACAAAGGGGGCGCTGTACTCTGGTTCCTGTGGAATCTTTTTGAAGGCCCTCCTAAGGCTACCTAGTTTTGAGGAGAGTGAAGGTGATGGGCTTGGCGGTGCTTCCCTTGGGAGTGTGCCTTTCATATCCTTTTGTTCGTCTGGCATACTCTTTCGAGAATAGCTCTGATCTGAAGAATCGCCTGCAGATGCACTTGGCCTGCTGGAGGTGTTTTCTGGCCAGTCCATGGTCGCGATAGTGTCGTAGGGCGGCGTGCCAGAGACAGGACTTGGGAGTCTCGGGCTTCCAGGTCTAAGATTCACTAGCTTGAGCTCATCCCTCATAACACTGATGCTCTCACGCAGTTCCTTTTTCTTTTGTTGTGTATTGGCACGTGGCATCACGGGACTCACTGTCAGTGTGTTCAGCCCTGCAATAAAGTTCTTTATATGTCCTCCTCTCTTGAGACGAGGACTGCAGCTAGCATGCGTGGAAGCCACTTTCTTTGGTTCTTCTCTCCTCTCGGCTTTCCTTGTATCTAGGGGGTCATGCTGTCTCTCTCTTGCAACGCCCCCCTCTAAGTAAGAAAAGTTTGCTTGTAGCCACAGAATGAGGTCGTGCCCTGCGGGGAAATGTCTCATCCCAATTTCTTGCACAATGTTAAATTCTGGATGTTTTGAATCTGCATTCTTGCTACGGTTGAAATTTCCATGAATTTGTGTAATGTTTTCCGTTCCTTATACTCTTATTTCTTGGGATCGATCCATTTTCTAAAAGTGGAGAAACGTATATCCAGTCGAACATAATACATGAGATAAGCTGTTCTCTAGTGACTATATTATATCACCTTTTATTTAATGCTGAGTATTTATTGAATTAAAGTTCAGCCTAACTATTCTCCTTATGGCAGCAAAATACTGACTCGTTTTGTAAGTGAACATTAGACGCAGTCATGAGTCTTGCGTGTCTAACTTATATTGGTAGGTCTGTGTGTATGTGTTGGGGGGTAGTAGTTGTGTTGGTGTGGTTTGATCGCTATCGTGTGTTCTGCGTAGGTGTGTCGTGTGTGGAATAGTGTGGGTGAGCGGTTGCGGGCTGCTCGGATAGCTTCGTGGCTGTCAGATGCTACTTCGCGTTTCGTCGCTCTTGTTGACTGATCTTGTTGTTGTGTTAACTGATGGTTGCCTTGTCAAGTGGTGTAGATAGTGTTTGTGGTAGTGTGCACGCTGTCGTTGGCGTCTGTAACACGTTGGTGTATCGTGTCGTGCTGTGTGTGTGTGTGTTTTGGCTTGTTGTCTCGATTAGTCTCGATCTTGCCATGGTCGTTGGTTGGATGTCGCATGGTCGTGGCTTTGTGGATGCCCTTGCTTGGTAGTTTTGCATCTGGTAAGGTGCTCGGAGCGGAGCTGCTAGATAGGTGTACTGTACGCATTCTCGCCTTTATGGATGGTTTGTTCGGTTGGTTTTCGCCTAGAAATGGTGTGTCTAGAGTAGAGTGTCTGGTGAGTAGTAAGTAGTGACTCTGTTCGTGTGCTGATTCGTGGTGAGGTAGTGGGGCACTAGTTGATTGAAGATCTGCCGTTGGTAGCGTATATGCCCGCTCGGTGCTGTGATCGTCTATGGCTGATCGTGCGTGTGTGATGTCGCTGTGTGGGTGTGGTCATATGCTCGCTCTGAGTACAGTTAGTGTTGTGATGGGGTAGGGATCAGAGGGTGATCGGTTGGATGACCCTGTTGTCCTATCGTGTGGACGCTTGGGCATGTGTCCGACGGCTTGGCCTAAGGGTCGGCTGCCAGGGTTTCGGTGCTGTGTTCGACGGTGTGCTCGTGTGAGCGGTAGGTGGGGTTACTGCATGATACAGTGAACTGCGGGATATTTTCCAAAGAAGAGATTTAGAAAATGATCGTAGTATTATTTTATCTACATAGCGGAGGACATTTAGTCTGGTGGCTATTTAGTATCGTCAAAGGCTAAAGTAAAAGTTGGAGTAAGTGACCACATCAATACTATTGCGGGAAGGGCTAAGCATGGTTAATTGTCTGGCTTCACTTTGGGGAGAGCTTTTGAAGCTTTGCCTTCGTCAAACTATGCTTTGCGACGATGCTTAGAGATTATTCGAGATTGAGTCCGATTATATCACGACAGCTCACCTGAGAGTCGATGAATCGTCTATGACCAAACCATATTAAGTCACTTCATCAGTCCTACATTCTTCTATATCAAGGCCAGAGGTACATCTCTGAAAAGGCCACAAAATTGCATATTGAGTCATTCTCTTGTTTCCATATATTGGTACGAGTGTATGTGAGCCCGGTACAACCAGAGAACGGTTAACACATTAAATGCAAGTGTGGATACTCACATTCCGGAAGGGATAAACATTTTCGGTTCGAGGGCGTCGTCGGTACAGCAAGATGAAAGGAGAGTGATAGGAAGCTCATGAGAAGCTAGATGGACATATAAGTCGCCTGAATAGATCCGAATACTTCTATTAATTAACCGCGTTGAAAGCATTCTCTAATAATTTGAGGATTCAGAGAAAGTGAAGAATTTGTGTGTTATTCACAACGCACTCATATGTGCCGTTGCAGTCATTTTCTGTTCAGCCATGGCACAGTAGCTGCCTGACCAGGGTTACGCCACTCGCATAACCAAGTTACCGTAGTGATATCACAAGCAGCACGAACCCCATGACCACCATCTGAGACATCGCGTAGCGCCTTGTATCAGTAGCAGGAGGACTACAAATTGCATCGCTTTTGCACTGAAACCATGACGAAATTGGTCGCTTGTATCACGCCAGGAGAGAGCAGCCAAGCTCTTGGGCAAGAAATGAAGGTGGTCCGCACCAATTATATTTCGCTAGACATAGCAAACACGTACTCTGTAGCAATCCTGTCAAAATCTTCCCTGAGAGAATGCGGTAAAGGTCCGCCATTAGCCAGATCCCGAACACATTTGATCCTGGGAGTTGAAATGAGTCTAGGTGAGCGAGGTGAATACTTGGTCTCTGGAGAGATCGTTTCAGTTAAGTTTTGTGACATTGTACATTGAAAGCTCCACACCTTAGAATGGTGACCGATAAAGCTTAATGATGAAACGCATATACTCGTGAGGTGGCTTCTATATATTTCCTTTATCCATGCTAGACTCACAGATTCTATGTGACCACTACCATGGGCGAAAATCACGGCAATCATTGGAATATGGAATCATAGTCCGCACAGGAAACTACGCCGCGCCGTGACTGTGAGAGCGTAGAGTACATGCCATCCTCTGCGAACATACAACTGATACTCCTTGATGGTATGGTATTTATAAATTTATATAGAAGTAGTATTACTGCAATCTACGCTCCATCACGAGCATCGACATTGGAATTACTATAAGAGTCAATTTTGAGTGAAATTAATCGCCACATTGTGTGTATCGAGTAAAATTCTAGCAAGAAGGAGGGAAATATGATCGCATGATGTATCTCATAAGTTTACATCGTACACAGGTGAACTATTAGCTACACGGTCTAGAGATCACACACAATCTTTTACTACGTTCGAAGCCACTATTACTGATGCTGACCTTCCTAATCCGCATCAGAGATATAATGTTCCGGAGATCGTGACAAGAGGGAGATGTTACTAATATCACACGATGGAATTATCTCGAGAGGGAAGATTGAATCAGGATGTTGCCGCTCTTATCGAGTGGCACTTGCTCCGAATGCTCGAGAGAATGGCAACGTAAAATTGAGAGTCAAACACCTGACTGCCATTCTACTAGTTGGGAAAAGCCTATACTTATATCACTGGCGCAATAGCAAGCTGAACATAACTATTCTAATTGCCATCTCTTTGACGCTACTCAACAGCATGTAAACGCACTACAAGCGTGTGAATGGACCTCTTGTTGTTTTTATATACTATACGACTAGAGCGCGACAGATCTCTGATTCAACGCATGCGCCAAGGGAAATGGCTGATAATCACATCGATAACAAAGATAGTCTTTTGAATAATTAAAAGTGGTTTCTCGAGTGATCAGTGTTGCGTCCTCACTCTGACCCCATTATGATGCTTTCAAAC
Organism: Penaeus vannamei; assembly: GCF_003789085.1. Lineage (NCBI taxonomy): Eukaryota > Metazoa > Arthropoda > Malacostraca > Decapoda > Penaeidae > Penaeus > Penaeus vannamei. The sequence continues at coordinate 6,965 of NW_020872224.1, forward strand.
AGCGCGAAAGAGACATGAATAGCATGAATTATCACCAAGGGCATTCATTAGGCTATCTCTGCATGCCAGAGTTATCACTTCATCACAAACTATATCTCATAGAGCTTCTCATCGCGAGACCTGACTTAACCGACTCTTTAAACCGCGACCACATATAGTTTCCATCAGGCGCCTCATAATCGGGCACAGACGAAAGAATAACGCACTAGACCATAAGTCTGAACTCAATGGAATAGAATTGTACAGTACACGAACCTATCACCATCCCTAGTGCTCAAAGCACACAAAGCCAATAATCATACAAATAAGTTAGATTCGTCCGTTTCATGTTCCTTATCTATTCCTGAGCGACCTAAGCAAAAATAAATTGATACTAAAGTTACTTGTTGTGAGAACTTGTGTCATCTTCTATGACCACTCATCACAATAGAGAAACAGCAACGTGTGCACATAGCCGCGCGTGAGCGTGTGCATGCGAGCGAGTCAGCAGTGAGTGAGAGTGATGCTTTCGAGGAAAACTCAAAACCGCGACGACACTCAAGCATTATGACACTCCTTGCGCTCTCCCTTTAACCTGCCACACCCAAAATGGAGGTGCGCGGAAAGCCTTCTACAACAAGAAACTTGCTATCTACGTCTAGCCAATAGACCTAACTAGGAGAGCATCAGGACTAGACTTTGTCACAGTCCTTATGGATCAAGAGAGTAAATATAATGCGTCTAGATTATACCTAGTGATCAAAAGAAATTTCTCCAGATTGACGGTATAAGTCCTGTCTTCCGTGCATTGCTGCTGGCAAAAGGCAGTCGAACGACGTTTGGAATAGTCTGGAGCAACAGAATATTCTCTTGTCCTGAGGCATGCGGCTGCCAGAACTGGTTGCGGTATCATTCCACGTTTCGTTGTAAGAGGTGCCAGTGAGTTTTTCCCCGTACGCAGACCGTTTGTTCCTGATAATCAATCTATAGACTAATTTGTAATTACTCAGATGAGGTGTGTAGGCACCAAGAGAAATTTTCTCTGCACATTTCGGAAAGTTTTAAGTAAAGCCCGACACAATCCAGTGACCAGAGTCCGCATTACAAATAGCGTTGCAGCTTTATTAATGATCTCTATCAACCGGCTGCGAAACATTGGCAAAGAAAGGTCCTGCCTACTCTCACGCGGAGAGACATCTGTCGACTTATTCTGGGAGACAGAGTCGCTTTCACACCGCATATTAACAGCGAGAAGGTACAGGAAGATAATATCTTATAGGCGAGTCTCACTGCGTAGAGCCCTTACAACAGTGAAATTCCAGCAAAGTGGATGCGAAGACCCCGCCGTGTCCAACACAAGCAACTAAATACCAAAGAACCTAGAGTTATAGCGACAGGCGAGCCAGCCTTATGTCGAGGATTGTTCCTTCAAGAGAAGCAGCTCCAAAGACTGTCAGTACCCTCTCTGAACTAACCCACACTGATGACAAAAGCAAAAAGTGAAACTCAGAGAAAAGCGCGCGACAGGAGTGCTAAATATTGCAGTCGAGCGTAAGAGTTCAGATCCCGGAAAAGCATCACCAACCCGAGACACGCCCCCAGCGACGGCATGCGAGCAACGGCGCTACACGAGAATCGATATGGAAGTGCCAATAAACCTTTTAGCGCTAAAAAGATGGGTTAGCACCGTATAATGTTAACCGTTCCCTCCTAATGTTAGTCCACTCACCAGCACAAGAAAGCGTTGTGATCATATGTTTTCAAAAGCAATTTGCTTGCCCAGGAGCCTATACATGGTGTGATGGTCACCTGAAACTTATCACACTCGCGTTAAGAAGAGGAGTCAAGGCATGAGATATATGTTCCAGATGCGTCGAGAGCACACGGACGGTATGCTGTATGTGAGAAAAATAATTCACAGCGAATGCCCAAGCGCGAGAAAAAGCGAGGAGAGTTAACCGGCACACAGATTTACACCCACACAGATTCCACTCTTGAGATCATCTACGAGTAGCCATTAGGAAATGCACCAGTATTCCAAGAAACGAGTTTCAGATTAAACTCTTTCGAGACATTGTATAAAATTAACAAAGCGAAGAATTTGGATTGAGCACATTTCACAGTCTATTCAGTTCGCCTCGAGAAGAGCACTGAACGACACTACTTGTGGCAATCACTATAAGACAATCATATTACTTGACTCACTAATAAGAGAGAAGAAACGCGTTTATGTAGCCATTTAGAAAGACGCAGGTACTGAGCCCAAGAACTATAGAAACATCCTAACAAGTAATAACCAGAATCACCTCATGACTGAAAGCCGAGAGAGAGTAGAAAAGAACCAAAGAGAAAGTATGGCTATCCCCATACGGCCATTAGCATATGCTGCATCCTCGTCTCAAGAGAGGAGGAATATAAAGAACTTCAATGCAGGGCTGAACCACACACTGACAGTGAGTCCCGTGATGCCACGTGCCAATACACAACACAAAAGAAAAAGGAACTGCGTGAGAGCATCAGTGTTATGAGGGATGAGCTCAAGCTAGTGAATCTTAGACCTGGAAGCCCGAGACTCCCAAGTCCTGTCTCTGGCACGCCGCCCTACGACACTTGCGCCATGGACTGGCCAGAAAACACCTCCAGCAGGCCAAGTGCATCTGCAGGCGATTCTTCAGATCAGAGCTATTCTCGAAAGAGTATGCCAGACGAACAAAAGGATATGAAGGCACACTCCCAAGGGAAGCACCGCCAAGCCCATCACCTTCACTCTCCTCAAAACTAGGTAGCCTTAGGAGGGCCTTCAAAAAGATTCCACAGGAACCAGAGTACAGCGCCCCTCCTTTGTACGTCACAAAGTCGCCCACCTTCACACTACAGATGCCAGAGCAAGTCAAAACAGAGCCTCGTGCAATACCTGAGAAATATCAGCATCCGGAAATTTTCAAAATGGAATCCTGCAACAGTTGAGACGGCGGCACCAATCATCGTCACAGCTACTAGTCCCATTGGCATAAAAAGACCAACAAGACCAGAGGATATCTTTTCCCCAAAATCTTCACCACTACAAACACAGATGCACTTACATGACCTCCGTATGCAACAAATCAAAAAGTCCTTGAAGGAAAGCGAAACTGCACCACCAAAGGAGGAAGAGGTGAAGCCTGCAGGTGTAAGTGAAAACAATATCAGATGAACCTTTAGCACCTCCTCAAAGTATATCAATTGAATGCAAGGAACTAATTGCTGCACTGTAGATACTTCTTCACAAAACATACAAGAATTGGTAGCCACTGGTGATAAAAATTAGATGAAGAGAGTACAATGTCTCCTGAAGAATTCATGTGTATAAAACCTCAGTCTCTATGTCATCATCACTAACGGAAGCTGACATGGAGGTGTCAGAACTGTTTTCACATGACGAGTCCTTCTGTCCGATAAAAGAGTCCAAAAGTGACATCATTGGCATTAAAGGTGCAAAATGTATTGAGCAAAATGATGAAGAAGAGGCTCCAGTTACTGAAAAAGAGGATGAAACCACTAATGACGATGAAATGCTCCCTGAATCTGACAAAAAGAATGAATTAGAATACGATGTTAATGATGAAAAAGATGAATCCAAAGAGGAAATTCCTGAGGATTGTGTATCTGAACAAAAGGATGAAACTCCACCAGAATTGCCCAAACAGACATCACCTCAGGTTGATGAACAATGTACCCCTTCAGTATCAAGATGGTGGAACATTTTGCTCAGCGAATTCAGGCAGAACAGCAGCTGATTGAGCGACCAGTGAGTCCAAAGACTGAGAATGTACTGCGAAGATCGAGATGGAGTCAGATATATGATGATCCTGTCTGCCAGAGTAAAGATACGTCAGCCACAATAGAGGATGACAAAAAGGTCGTTCAAGACTGTCCCGTTCAAGACTGTCAGAGTAGCGAGCAGCAACCCCCTGAAGACCCAGAAGCATCAAATGATCTTGCGAGTGTACAACGGAAAATATCCGGATTCAGACGGAGGGAGTTACCATGAAATCTAGTGACACGAATCTAGAAGACGCCCAGACAGAGGATGGGTCCTCTGAACAGGATGCCAAGAGTAAGGATGAACAAGGCGTGGAGATAGAGATTGACGTTCCTCCTGTAAAGCCCTTTCCAGTGGAGACGTACACACCAAAGCGCTCTTCAAGCCTGCGCACAACACCTGTGAGGGAAATTTCAACCACTCCCGTAAACAAGATGGTGGAACAATTCGCCATGAGAATAAAGGCACAGTCCCTGCCCGCTTCCCCGCGCTCTCCTCGGCCCTTTCCATTGGCACTCTCATTCAACAGGACTTCCTGCGCCTGTACTCAACGTCTCCCACATGGATGATAAACCTGAAGACGAAGGGATTGAACAAACGTCTCATCCCAATGATGAACGTTTTGAGGAAACTATGTTTGAGTTATCAGACGATGAAGAACAAAAGAAATCTGAAGTCCACGTTGATGTTAGTAAAAGCAGTGCTGCAAAACCAGAGCCTGTGAAAAGGAAAGTGATACGGATGTTGTTGTGAAGATGCGAAGCCAGAAATCTAGATCAAGGAAAGAAACAAGAGACATAGAGACTCAAAAAATAACGAACTACGTCATGAGTTCCTTCAAAAGATTCGGGCCTCACAGAAAGTCCGATTCCACAGGAAAGAATGAAATACGATGCGATCAAAGCCACGCTCTCTGAGGGAAGAAAGACCTAAATGATGATGATGAAAAGCATTTTCTGAAGAACTGGCCAGTGTGAAGGCTTTGGCAAGTTCCCCAAACCTGGATGACATGACAGTGGTAAACTATAGGGTTGAAGTTGACACCTTACCCGCCATGGACGAAATGGCAGTTCCTCCTGTCGCGACAGGTGATGGCCCGAGTGCCATTGCTGTCGTGGCTGACAAGGAGTGCAGTGGGACAGACGGAGATGCTCAGGAATTATGTTCGACAGATTATAGCAAAGGCAGCGAGGACACCACACTGCTGACTGGAAGAAATACTCCGCCGCCAGTGTCCTGCGGCTCGAGATTGCCAAAGGAGGGAGGGGAACGAGCAGCGCAATTTCCCTAATAATTCACTAAAAAAAAAGTCGGTTAAAAAAAAAGTTATTGAGACTGACGTGTCGGCCCAGAGAGCAAATTTCCTGAAATCTAGCATGGGGCAGACTAGACAGGCTATCCTTTCGAAATTTCGTGAAGTCAGGCATCAATATGAAAACACCGTACCAGAAAAACCGGCGACTCCTGTGAAGAGCAGCAGCTATCAGGTAGTAGAACATACTTCCAGCACCGAAGTGTCAGCAGACGAATACAAAGCCAATCCAGGTTCTGTCGAGGAGGCAGTAGAAGCCATCTCTTTCTTGACGCCGGAGGATAAGCTGCCAAGAGAAAAGCTAATCCGGAAATTTACTCTTTACGACGACGACACTCCGGATACAGGAGACGAAGGAATCACATCCCAAGCGCCGAAACAAAGGTATTTGTCAGGAGAAAAAGACTGCAGAGTGTACGTTCGCCTCTGATATTGGAAACAAGGATTCCTCAAAATCCGCGGGTCCTCGGTGGCAGAAAAAATCTCCAACTTAGAAAAGAAGCACGAGGAATTAACGAGAGAAACGGTTGAAAACAGACTCGAAAAGAAAACGATCACAGGCTGGGCTGAAGCGAGGCAGTCGCCACAGCATGACATGAAACACATTGATGAAGCCAAAAGAAGCCGGCAGTTAGAAGAGGATCAGGAGACGAAGTCAGAGACCTCTGAGACCTCCGTCGATAGTGCCAGAGACATAAGACGATTCATGTGGGGGAGTTTGAAAAGGAAGAAAAAACATTCCCCTTCGAAAACCAAGAAAGAGGAAGTTAAACCAAATGAAAATCAGGTGTTCACTGCAGAAGACCCGGCAAATAAGGCTCTGCAAGATAAAAACAGCAAGGTTTCGGCGTACAAATTTTTCTTTGACAGGAAAAAGAAGAATGAAGAGGAATCCTACCCGGCAGTTGTGAGCGTCGAAAGCCCAGACTGCGAGGAACCGCTCTCTGACCCCGATCCCGCCAGCAAAGGGGACACTACGCCGACCATCGTCGCCATGGTCCCAAAACACAAAACCAAAGAACCTGTTCAGGAAGAAGTATCTGTCCACGAAGAATTTGTACTATGTAGAAATAAGACTCCACCTCCAGAGACTCCTCCAAAACCCTTGAGAAAATCTTCTCCTTACAGAGAAGAAACCTTTCCTGCAGCGAGGTCTCCTAGAACGCGAACTAAACTCGTCACTGACAGAAAAGAAACCAGTGAAACTCTTCCACCGCATATAGAAGAGATCGCGTCCTACACGAGCGTAGAGTCTTTAGAGGATATCCTGTCCAGCGCCACCGATACCTTATCGCCGAATGCCAACTTCTTCGACAACAGCGGGGAGGAATACTTCGAGTGCACGGAGGAGAGCTCGTCGTTACAGGACGAGGCAGAGGTCTTTCTGAACGACACGTACTCCTCCACCGACGAAGTCTCGCACGTGACTCTAGATGGAGTCGAGGTGCGGCCGAGGGCGGGCGTGCTCAAGACCAGTCGGGATCGAAGTCGCGAGTCCCGCCGAAGCCTGCGGGTCTCCTGGGGCGATCTGCCGGAGAGGATGGACTCCCCTGTGGTCTGGGAGAAGAACAGCCAGCAGGACGAAGATGTTGCTTTCCAGCGCGAAGATGCTGATCAAATGGAGGACAAGACTTATAGAGTCACGCAACTTTAGGCTAAGTACCTGTTAGTTGTCCCATTTTCCTCTAATCCGCGAACAATATTGTATGTAAGAGGATAAGTGGGAGGACTAACAGCCTGCGCCCATCACTCCTCCGGTAGTATTAAGGAATTCACCCGCATTTCGGTGTTAAGTGCATTATGCTTCGTATTCTTTCATATAGCAGTTAAGGCGATATCACGAACTTATTTCAGCTTTGATCGTCTTTCGAAATGCAGTTTGTTTATAATGAAGCGAGTGATTTGAGGAATTTGGTATATATGTATGCATATAAAGAAGGAATTCAAATAACTAGATATACCAAATCCATTCACATCCAAGCTTCAAGAAAAAAAAAAGAACTTTAGGAAAAGGATTCATATTGTCAAATTACTTTTAGTGTCATATCTTCTTGTATGTTATGCTTGCTATAAATCTGTTTTGCTTTTCGTTAAATCGCAGTGAAAGAATGACCTGTTGAGAGGCGTCAACCAACATATCGCAACATGAGCATTCACAGCTCACTGATTTTTATCAATTTATATTTCCCTTTTCATTGCGCTTTTGTCCCTTTTTCTTTGGCGTCATAATTTCAAATGCAGTTACTAATTACCGTTTGTTAGCGCTTAAATAAACAAGAACAATTTGAGTTTTTTAAAAAATTTGGCCGTTGGCTGATGCTTCCTGACAAATTGATGTTTAACAAATAGTCTCAGGTACACGATAACTCTAGCATTCATATCTCTTCATTTTGCTTTTTTTTTTTTAGGTTTATGCCTATGAGTTGCTTCGAAAAATATAAATTCTGTGATAAAATAAATTCAAGTGATCAACACTAGATTTTTTTTTTTCATTTCAACGATATATATATTAAACGGAAAGGTTTCGATGTTTCTAAATGTTTAGATTATAGGATTTGGTCGCCTTCCTTTCCCGCCAAAAAGTATGCCTGGATTAATGGGTGGATTTTCGAGTATTTATCAATATTGTTATAAACATTATTCTAACTTCTGTTTAACGGTCATGGCGGAAAAATTCTCATCGACAGTATCTAAATTTGAAGAAAATTCAAATGCATCGACTCTTAGATACATAGGTATGATAACCATGCACATTTTTTTCCTTTGCTAACCAAAACTGCTTGTGTACCAATAGAATAGACTGCATAGCTTGTTATATATGTGCTGAATCTAAGTGTTATATATTCAATAAATGTGTTTATTTGATTCTATGTGACTTTCAGTATACCTAAAGCTCTCAAGCAACTTAAAAAGGAACTTAGACTGGACGCTAAACATTGGTTTGTGAAAAAGTGTTCGTATTGCCGGTTGTCGGGGTTCTTGACGTTTTAGCCTTTTATTGAGATACTGGCGAAGTATACAAAGTTTTTGCCCCGAATGAAGTGTCGAAAAATAAGATGAATATGAGCGTATGACGAACATCAACTGCAGGAGCTAAACACAGGGGAACAGTGGTTGTTGCTGAGGAGAATCGATATATTTTAGTTTCTTGGTACTACGTTTCATTCACTACATTATGCACAGTGTATTGTACTTATTTGCTAAATTTCCTAGTATAGTCTCGCCTGGATAACATTATCCTATAATGTCTTCATTATATTCACTAGGTTTTAAATTCTATGTTGGTACATCCATACACACACATGTATGTGTGTACATTATACACCATAAAACTCATAAAACATGTTGCACTGCAATTCTCTTCTGAAAATTTCCTACTCTCACCCTTTACAAATACAATTTTTCCACGACTTTTACGCGTAGAATCTAATGAAAAAGCGTTTATGTCCCTCTTTCCTGACATTGTGAAAAAAATCATCCTTCTTATTTTGACACCCTACTGAATTACATTTAAAATGTCAAGGCTATGAGCATATAGCTTTATCAAGAAAAAACTTTCCAGACAGAAGATAATCTCAAAATATTCCAAGCTTCTCTTGTACTCAGCAAAATCAATACATTGTGTAAAATACTCTTAATCTTGACATTTCTCAGAAACTGGAAATCATAGAACTAATCTTTTATGATTCATTGTCCGCACTCTCAGGTTAGGTACGGTTAGTTTAAGAAAAAGTAGGAAAGTGGTTCATTTGATAGCCCAGTGCGGTTCCATACCTCCGTCACTTTGCATTCGAAATAACGCTAATCAGCATTCCTGTAAATTGCTTTCATGATTTTGATTGATGTCATTAGTTTGCATTTGCATAAGCACATAAGGAATGCATAATTGCCCCAATAGTATTTAAACATACATTTATGCCCAAGTTTAGAAGACACAATGTAAATAACAGAAAAATAACAACACTCACGAGAAAAAAACTGAAGGAATGGACGGAGTGGTCAAACCTCAGCAACGCAAACAGTTCAAAGAGGAAGAGACGAAAACCGTTGGTGCCAGGTTGCCAGACTTTCTGGGTGGTTTAATGTTCATCCCTTGTAATTTAAGGCCAGACTATTCTTTCCTAACCTTACGACATAACGGGCGAAGGTAACAGAAGCGAGTGAAAATTTGAGATGAAGAGCGATATATTATTAAACTATAGAAGATCAAAATTGATTATACTTAAATCGTTTATGAAAGTCTACGATAGCACTGGAGTCTGGGTTTAAAATATAACGTGCTACCCGAGTACAGAGTAATACATTAAATAATTACCCCCCGTTAAGAACTGGAAACAAGTAAGCACCAAATGAGAGTAGTCAAAAGTGACAGGATGTTTCTAAAACAGTACTGCAGTTGCAAATATCAGAGAGAACTGTTAATGATAAATGCTTTAAACAAATGTGCTAAACCTTAGAGGTCATATAGCACTATGACAAAGTATTGTGGTGAAAGGGGTTTAAAGGAGTTCTTGATTAGAACAAAATGTATAGGATTAAAGATAAAGGGTGATTCGATCAAATGAAGGATATTTATGCGTCTGACGAAAGAGAACAGGTTTTCAATGGAAAAGGTGGAGGATAGGTTGGAGGGTCGGGTTAGAGAGGACAAATAAGGAAAAACGAGGGTAATAGGGTAATGGCTTAAATAAAGTGTGGACAGGATAGTAAGATATGTGGGATTGAGACAGAAACATTGCATGAGCATAAGGGTGGGCTGGAGCGTAAATGCGTGAGGCGGGTGCGACCTACTCGTAACCGGGAAGGAGTATTACAGAGAGAAAAATACTCGTAACCGGGAAGGAGTATTACAGAGAGAGAGAAAAAAAGGTTTTAAACATGACGTTGAAAAAAAAGCTGAAATGATACCAGATGGTTTTTACGCATGTTATTGACACTTTCATGTTTATAGTGTCCATTTTCTCCCCAGGGTTAACGGTTAATGGTTGAAAAATAATTGTGCTTGACATCAAAGGTCATTTAGCACTATGGTTAATATGGTAGTGTAAAGGGCAAAAAGGAAATAGCAGAGTATGGAGGTCGTTCAGGCTCTCACACACTTTAAGATGTGGACAGAAGGGCATGAAGATTTTACTTTGGTGTGTAGGTCTACATTCATATATATACACACGCACCCCCTTCCTCCAGCAGACATACTTACAGAGAGGACTAACTGCGATCTTGGGAAACCTAAAAGGTAGTTATCTGAACATGAGATAGTGTGTGGAACTATCACGGAAATTGAAGATAAATTGGTACAGAAGTCTTTGAAATGACAATGAAACAAAGCAACGTTCAAAGATAAAGAGAAAGGTAAAGCGTCAGAAAGAATGGAAAATACTAAAGAAATAAAAATGGCTAGCAAGAAAATTTTGAAAAAAAAAAACTAGAAATAGAGCATTGC
>NW_020872225.1:0-13305 GCF_003789085.1 Penaeus vannamei
AAGCGTTTCCGGGGGGCCGAAAAGGGTGATGTAATTCGATATCAAAGCGTCTGCAACGGTGTGAATATCTTTGGTCGGTAGTGGTACGAGTTGTACGAACCTAGTCAGTTCATCGATTATAGTTAGAACGTACCGGTCACTGTTATTAGCCGTCGGCAGGTCAATTAGGTCGACGGATACGCGTTCAAAGGGATTAGTTGCAAGGGGGTTGGCGGCTAAAGGGCCGCGTCTGCGTAAAACGGATTTGCGACGTTGGCATGTAGGGCACGATTGAACGTATTGCCTGCAAAATTGAAGCGCATTGGGACACAATAGAAATCTATTAATTTCTTATACGTTCTATAAACACCTGGGTGACCTGCGGTGCTGTTACGATGTACGATTTCCATCGCTGCTGATCTGACTTTAGGCGGCAAAACTATCTGGCTAACGAGTCCAGTAGGCAGTTCCCGCACGTGGTAAAGCACGCCATCTTTAACTTCAAATTGGTCGAGGGACACGGGTATTTTTACACATGGCAGTGATCCACGAACTCACTATCTCCCTGCACAGGGATCCTCCAACTGTCTCTCTGAACTGATCAGGCTGATAGAAAATAGATTTACTGCGGCCACAGCGCGTGAAATAAGATCGGGGACATAATGTGCGGCGCCCAGTTTGTAAGTGACCTTACAGTCATATGAAGCGATTTCGTGGCTCCAACTGGGCATCCTTGCCGATTTCAAGGAACGTCTGAATATGTACGTGAGCGGTCGGTGATCGGTAAAGACTTCGAAGTTTCTCCCATATACATAAGCATTGAATGCACAAACGCCTTCTACGACTGCGAGTGCTTCGGTATCTGTGGCACTGTATCTGATCTCGGGTCCCTTTAGTTTACGACTGAAATACGCAACTGGTGTGGCTGTCCCTTGATGCGCTGCATAAGGCAAAGCGCCCACAGCGACATTTGAGGCATCCTATGAATCTCAAACGGGAGGTCGAACTCGGGTCTGCGGAGCACTGGTGCTGATACTAACGCATTTTTAAGATCGTTAAACGACTTCGCTTGGTCATCTCCCCAGTGCAAAGGCTTATCCTTTTTTGTCAGCGAAATTAACGGTGCGGCGATCGTCGCGTAGTGTTCGATATGACGGCGGAAAAAGCCACTCGCGCCGAGAAATCTTCTCACCTCCCTTACGTTCCGTGGCGTTGGCATGTTAACAATAGCTGTTACTTTATCGGGGTCTGGTTTAACGCCATTTTACGATATAATGAACCCGAGTAACTTAAGTTCTTTCATCCAAAATGTATCATTCTTTGGTATGTAGCGCCTGCGGTCTTCAGTCCGTATGGCATACGATGGAACTGCCATAGGTACGTACCATCCGAAAATGCTGTCCTTGGTCTATCATCGGGATTCAGCTCAATAGACCAATATGCAGAACGCGCGTCGAGTACCGTGAAATAACTGTTACGCCCGAGTCCATCAATCATTTCGTCAGGGGAGGACTGTCGTGAGTGAATTCAGTTGTCTAAAGTCAATACAAAACCTGAAGTTATTATCTTTCTTTCGGACTAAAACAATGGGAGACATCCAAGGTGAAGTGGAGGGTTCAATTACGTTACTCTTTAACATCTTTTGACATTCTTCTTTTATAACTAATTTAGCTGTCTGAGGTAGTCGCCAGTGTCTGGTGATTATGGGCGCGGCGTCACCCGTGGGAATATAATGGTATATCCCTGGAACGACACCAATGTCACTTTTATCTCCATCAAAAAGTCCCTTGTGAGACATTAATACGGACCTTAACATCTCTTGTTGTTTCGACGGAAGGTGGTCAAGGGGTAATCGCATAGACGAATCAGATTGCGGGCCATGGTCGGTCACGTCGATGTCAGCGGAAGCTATCTGTTGCCTTACACGGTTCAGGCAATTCCTCTACCTTGCTTATAATTTGTCCTGCGTGCAATTTTATGTTCTTATCAAATGGGTTCACTATCCATACGGGGGCGTTTTTACGTTGCGTTCTTACTCTAGTTCGAGGAACAAGGGTGTTGTTCAAAGAACCTTCTACCAGAAGGTCGCAATCAGGTCGAGACGCTCATAATAAATCTTCCAGTGCGAGGCGGTAAAATCGTATTACGTTTTACTCTCACGTATGACGTCGGAAACTAAACAAATCGCTGATGCCGATAGACTGGTTTTACGTGGACAAACGCTGCACCGAGCGACGGCTCATCTTTGTAGGTTACGTTCAGGCACTCTTTATCAATTATCAATCTAGAATGACCGGGTGACTTACTGTGATAGAACGAGAACTCAAATCGTCTGAGGAAGTCTACCCCTATCTAAGTCTAGGAGGTCTCCCGGAAAAGGGCACGAATTAGTTACTATAAACCTATGCGTTACTTTTAATCGGGGAGGGACACGCGAACGTAGATGTCTCGTTCTTCGATAGTGTCCAACAGTGTACCATTAATTCCTACGAGAGACCGTGCTTTCCTCGCTCGAGATGTAAAGAGCGATTTCAAAGCTGAACCTTTAATAAGAGAGGCGGCTCTTCCGGTGACATTGAAACATCTTAATTTTTTTCCACCCACAATCATAGTGACAATCGGCCGTCCTGATGGATAATCTTTTTCGTTTAGACCGCTACTTACACTGAAATTACTCTTTTTAGTTATTCTGCGCTCTTTGTTCTCTCGCCGGCGGGTATGCCTCTTCCTGACCTTCCCGAAAGGGACACGTGCGGCGTGTATGATCGGGTCTATGACAGCACCAACACACGTTACCTGTAGGTCTCTCTCTACATTCGCTAGTCAAATGTCTCTGTGACCGGTAGTAAAAGCAATACGGGATATTATGCGCGCGCGACCGATCGAGGAACTTGCGTCGCGGCGATGGGCAGGGGTTCATGCGTGACACGCTGAGGCATGCGCGAAGTTTGTGCCGTGAAAAGCTTGTTTGCTTTTGTTACAATTTCACGGAGTGGTAACTCCTCACAAGCTATCAACAAATCTGCTATTTCTGCCGGCAGTCCGTTCATAAAAATCCTCCTTATCCCGTGTACACAATCCCTTCCACTTTTAGAAGGAAGTCCTGAGGGGTCTGGCCGGATCTCAAACACTTACTTTGTAAGTTATTAAAGAAATCATTGCTGTTCACTGTGCCTTTGAATTTTTGTCTTAACAGCGCTTTGAAACGAGCCCAGCTATTTATCGCTTCGAACGCGGGCGAGCTGAACAAGACTTCAGCAGTTCCCTTACAATAAGTCCGCGCAAGACGCATCCTCGCCTCGTCTGCGTCATCGGGAGTGTTCTATTCTTCTGAGCCAGCTCTCTAAATCTTTACTCCGCGTCAGTGCGTCCATACTTTCTTTCGGCTCGTATTATAGAATGGAATCACGGTCTATTTTTACTTTAAACGGCATTGGCGTGTGCGCGTTATCCGTCTGCGCAGTAGTCACGTTACTAGTATGCTGGACATTTACATTTTCTTTATAATCAGAAGCCGTTCCAGAACTCGCACTGTCATTCATACATGGTTGATTACCCAAGAATTTGGTCATTACTTCAATAAATCTTAACATTCTCACTCTGTCGTGCAACCATTTCTCTCATTTTTTCATTCCCTCGCGCACTTCATTCATTCCTTCTCTTGCCTTACTCATTCCAGCAGACGTTACGTTCATTCCTGTGTAAGCATCACTCATAAACTGCCACAAATCATTCATGCCTGATTTAGTCTCATGCAATCCTGCAACTACGCACTGATACAGTTGCGCAGTGGCGTCCTCCGATACTGCGCTGGCTCGTGCGCCTTCTAAAACATTCATGTCACTGTCACACTCTCTCACATCTTTTACCATTTCATCTGTACACTCTTTCTCACCTTCTGTTACTTTTGACTTGCTTCGTAATTTCTTATCCATTCTCGAATTAAATTGCAATTAACGTGCGACTGTACCAAACCTACACACTTACTCTGCTGCTCGTGCAGCTTTACATAGAAGGGCAGGAAGATTAACCAGGGGGTTACTTTACGAGTGAACACTGCACGCACAACGCAAGCAAACAAAAAACAAAGAAACTAAAGCATACGCCCCTTTGACGCACAGTTACTTGAAATAATATTAGATTTCACAAAAAAAAAAAAAAAAAAAACATGGACGTGCATGTATGCGACAAAGTATACTAGAGAAGATTACTTGTACAAACAAGTCTCTTTACGTATTTGCGTTTGATGGATACTCAAACTTGAACAAGACAGTCATGAAGCAAAACTTATACATACAGAAATGAAACGTACAACAAAACACGACAAAGATATGTATGTACAGACACGAGATTAATGAAAGCGAGCGAGTTCAGTTTGTTTACGAATATTCCGTCCAAATCACGCATATTAATGATCATGAACACTGAAGATGAGCCCGTAATACAATAAGAAACTGAATGAATGTATATATCCCACCGCAATCTGCACCATTTTAATGTTTATCATTGATGTGTAGACCTTTTATAATTATTATATATTTTTCAATTGTGATTACGGTTATAATTAAGTAGATATATGAAGGGAATAGAATTTAAACAATGCGTTATATGAAAATATGTATATTGAACATTATTCAATAAAACAAAGGACACTAACAACGATACATGAAATAAACAAAGAGAACATACACAAAACATACACATACACAGATACTGTTCATATATATATACTGAACGGATGGTCACTTACGGTTAAGTTCATTTATGAACACGGTCACTTTAATGTTATTCACGATCATGATTATGGGTTCGGTTACTTTGAGGTCACTCGCGTTTACGGTCACTAGGGTCATTCACTTGCGCTCGCGTTACTCGGAACACAGGGGAAATAGTCTGGTAGCGCACAATATGGAATACGTAACCTGATGTGGCCGTCGCTGCTCACCGGTGTCTATCGTCTGCCGGTACTTCCTTCTCGTCCAGCGAGGTCAACCTTACGCGGGTAAGAACGCCGCATACTGTTGACAGGTATCGTCGTTGCTCGATGGTTCGACACTTCGGACTGGCTTGTTACGTTGTTGAGCGCCGGCCGAAACGAGCGAAATGTCCTATGTCGTCCTTATTATGGCGGCGTCCGAAAAAGCTTGGGAACCAGGCGCTGGCGGTCGAATGCGGTCAAAAGTGGCGACGATGATGCGTCCACTACAAGCGCCCCCTCCCAGACGGCGCGCCGTCCCGACAAGCCATAACAATCCTGGGCAGACGTAAAGACGTATGAAGTGCCCGTGCCCTGACCAGGTTGAGCGCCCAGCCACGACGAGGCTGCTCTGGCGGCCTTCCCTGGCGTCGAAGGGACAGGACATACGACGCTGGGCGAAGACGGGGAGCATGTCAACGCAGCTCCAGAATACGGCGTACGGGATCAAACAGACGGGGTCATACAAGGACATGACAAGTGCGCCTTCCCGTCACAGCTCTGGGATATCTGAAGGACGAGGTCATGCAGGTGAGGGCGAGCTAGACATGCTGTGGACAAAGGTCAGGTATTAATAAAAGGTACCCCATATTGTGACTATCCCCTATCTTGAGTGCTCCAGAACCGAGTTTAAGCTAGTTCATGCGTGATTTATCGTGAATTAGAAGTTAAAAGTTAAATATGAACAGCTTACAGTAATTTACAAATATGAAGCATGCTAAGCACAAAGGAAAAACACATGGAGCATGCTAAGACAAAACACATGGAAATACACAGAAACACATACAAATACAACACGAAACACATAAGAAAATTTATACGAAAACATCTATTTACATTCTACATTTCACAAAATTGGAAATACGCGGGTTACGGGCACCAACTTTAATCTTTATTAGAATGATTCTGGTGATCTTACAAAACTTAAGAGCATGACACTTACTGGGTCATCAGGATCAACATTATTAACAGTACTGTCAATGCTATCAGGCATGATTAATTGCAATTCGTCATTCGTTTTAAACAGTATGATTTGATTTCTGTGAACTCTATGTTCGGTAAGTTTTACAAGGTCTCTTACTACATACGACACTGGGCCAACTTTCTTAATTATATGCAATGGACCAATCCACCTGGTGGATAAGCCCGTTTTACTTTGCCCAGGTGATCTTCTACGTAAAACCAGTGATCCTTTGCGTAGTTCTGGGATGGCTTTTGTTCGTTTGTCTACCCCTTCCATGTTCTCCTCCCTTACCAGCTGCGTTCCCGTGACTGCTGCATCTCGGGCGGCCATCAAGTCAAGCTGGCATTTACCTAATTCACCATCTCGCATATGGTGATTAGTGAGGCCTATGGGAAACGCACAATCACGACCGGTAAGAAGGTACAAGGGCTGGTTGTTCACCGACCTGTGAAACGCTGTGTTCAATGCTAACCGAACGTAATCTAGACGCGTGTGCCAAGTATAAGGTGTATCTTCGCACAGGGCTGCGAGGCAGTCTTTGACTACACGGTTACACCTTTCTACAAGGCCGTTAGACGCTGGATTATACGGCGTCGTGTACCGCGTTTTCGTCCCTAATAATGAACAAACTTCCCGAAAATATTCGCTTGTAAATTCACTTCCGTTGTCGGATAAAGCGTTTCGGGGGCCGAAAAGGGTGATGTAATTCGATATCAAAGCGTCTGCAACGTGTGAATATCTTTGGTCGGTAGTGGTACGAGTTGTACGAACCTAGTCAGTTCATCGATTATAGTTAGAACGTACCGGTCACTGTTATTAGCCGTCGGCAGGTCAATTAGGTCGACGGATACGCGTTCAAAGGGATTAGTTGCAAGGGGGTTGGCGGCTAAAGGGCCGCGTCTGCGTAAAACGGATTTGCGACGTTGGCATGTAGGGCACGACTGAACGTATTGCCTGCAAAATTGAAGCGCATTGGGACACCAATAGAAATCTATTAATTTCTTATACGTTCTATAAACACCTGGGTGACCTGCGGTGCTGTTACGATGTACGATTTCCATCGCTGCTGATCTGACTTTAGGCGGCAAAACTATCTGGCTAACGAGTCCAGTAGGCAGTTCCCGCACGTGGTAAAGCACGCCATCTTTAACTTCAAATTGGTCGAGGGACGCGGGTATTTTTACACATGGCAGTGATTTTCCTTCCACGAACTCCACTATCTCCCTGCACAGTGGATCCTCCAACTGTATCTCTCTGAACTGATCATGACTGATAGAAAATAGATTTACTGCGGCCACAGCGCGTGAAATAAGATCGGGGACATAATGTGCGGCGCCCAGTTTGTAAGTGACCTTACAGTCATATGAAGCGATTTCGTGGCTCCAACTGGCATCCTTGCCGATTTCAAGGAACGTCTGAATATGTACGTGAGCGGTCGGTGATCGGTAAAGACTTCGAAGTTTCTCCCATATACATAAGCATTGAATGCACAAACGCCTTCTACGACTGCGAGTGCTTCGGTATCTGTGGCACTGTATCTGATCTCGGGTCCCTTTAGTTTACGACTGAAATACGCAACTGTGTGTGGCTGTCCCTCGATGCGCTGCATAAGGCAAGCGCCTACAGCGACATTTGAGGCATCCTATGAATCTCAAACGGGAGGTCGAACTCGGGTCTGCGGAGCACTGGTGCTGATACTAACGCATTTTTAAGATCGTTAAACGACTTCGCTTGGTCATCTCCCCAGTGCTAAGGCTTATCCTTTTTTGTCAGCGAAATTAACGGTGCGGCGCGGCGTTCGTCGCGTAGTGTTCGATATGACGGCGGAAAAAGCCACTCGCGCCGAGAAATCTTCTCACCTCCCTTACGTTCCGTGGCGTTGGCATGTTAACAATAGCTGTTACTTTTATCGGGGTCTGGTTTAACGCCATTTTACGATATAATGAACCCGAGTAACTTAAGTTCTTTCATCCCAAAATGTATCATTCTTTGGTATGTAGGCCTGCGGTCTTCAGTCCGTATGGCATACGATGGAACTGCCATAGGTACGTACCATCCGAAAATGCTGTCCTTGGTCTATCATCGGGATTCAGCTCAATAGACCAATATGCAGAACGCGCGCGAGTACCGTGAAAAGCTATTACGCCCGAGTCCGTCAATCGTTTTCCATAGGAGAGCTGTCGTGAGTGAATTCAGTTGTCTAAAGTCAATATAAAACCTGAAGCTATTATCTTTCTTTCGGACTAAAACAATGGGAGACATCCAAGGTGAAGTAGAGCGTTCAATTACATTACTCTTTAACATCTTTTGACATTATTTTATAACTAATTTAGCTGTCTGAGGTAGTCGCCATTGTCTGGTGATTATCGGCGCGGCGTCATCCGTGGGAATATAATGGTATATCCCTGGAACGACGCCAATGTCACTTTCATCTCCGTCAAAAAGTCCCTCGTGAGACATTAATACGGACCTTAACATCTCTCGTTGTTTCGACGGAAGGTGGTCAAGGGGTAATCGCATAGACGAATCCGATTGCGGACCGTGGTCGGTCACGTCGACGTCAGCGGAAGGTATCTGTTTGCCTTACACGGTTCAGGCAATTCCTCTACCTTGCTTATAATTTGTCCTACGCGCAATTTTCCATTCTTATCAAACGGGTTCACTACCAGTACGGGGCGTTTTTACGTTGCGTTCTTACTATAGTTCGAGGAACAAGGGTGTTATTCAAAGAACCTTCTACCAGAAGGTCGCAATCAGTCATAACAAACTTTCCAGTGCGAGGCGGTAAAATCGTTTTACGTTTTACTCTCGCGTATGACGTCGGGAAACTAAACAAATCGCTGATGCGATAGTTTGCAAGGTCGGTTTTACGCTGACAAACGCTGCACCGAGCGACGGCTCATCTGTGTAGGTTACGTTCAGGTACTCTTTATCAATTAGCAATCTAGAATGACCAGGTGACTTGCTGTGATGAACGAGAACTCGAATCGTCTGAGGAAGTCTACCCCTATCAATAGGTCTCCCGGAAAAGGCAAATTAGTCACTATAAACCTATGCGTTACTTTTAATCGTGGGGACACGCGGACGTAGATGTTTCGTCTTCGATAGTGTCCAACAGCGTACCATTAATTCCTACGAGAGACCGTGCTTTCCTCGCTCATCTAAAGAGCGATTTCAAAGCTGAACCTTTAATAAGAGAGGCGGCGCTTCCGGTGTCAATGAAGCATCTTAATTTTTTTTCCACACACAATCGTAGTGACAATCGGCCGTCCTGATGGATAATCTTTTTTGTTTAGACCACTACTTACTCTGAAATTACTCTTTTTAGTTAGTACGCGCTCTTTGTTCTCTCGACGGCGGGTATGCCTCTTCGTCACGTTGGCCAGAGGGGCGCGAGGCATGGCTTTCCTGAAAGGGACACGTGCGCGTGTATGATCGGGTCTATGACAGCACCAACACACGTTACCTGTAGGTCTCTCTCTACATTCACTAGTCAAATGTCCTTGTGCCCGGTGGTAAAAGCAACACGGATATTATGCACTGCGACCGATCGAGGAACGCGTCGCGGCGATGGGCAGGGGTTCACGCGTGACACGCTGAGGCATGCGCGACATTCGTGCCGTGAAAAGCTTGTTTGCTTTTGTTACTATTTCATTGAGTGGTAATTCCTCAAGCTATCAACAAATCTGCTCTTTCTGCCGGCAGTCCGTTCATAAAAATCCTCCTTATCAGCGCCACAGGGTCACCTACTTCGACGGAATATTCGCGCAATCCAGTGTATACAATCCCTTCCACTTCTAGAAGGAAGTCCTGAGGGGTCTTGCCGGATCTCAAACCCTCACGTTGTAAGTTATTAAAGAAATCATTGCTGTTCGCTGTGCCTTTGAACTTTTGTCTTAACAGCGCTTTGAAACGAGCCCAGCTATTTATCGCTTTGAACGCAGGCGAGTTGATCAAGACGTCAGCGGTTCCCTTACAATAAGTCCGCGCAAGACGCATCCTCTTCTCGTCTACGTCATCGGGAGTCACGGGTTCTATACTTTCCTTCGGCTCGAAATATGGAATGGAGTCACAGTCTATTTTTACTTTAAACGGCATTGGCGCGTGCGCGTTATCCGTCTGTGCAGAAGTCACGTTACTAGTATGCTGGACATTTGCGTTTTCTTTATGATCAGAAGCCGTTCCAGAACTCGCACTGTCATTCATGCATGGTTGATTACCCAAGTATTTGGTCATTACTTCAATCAATCTGTTAACATTCTCACTCTGTCGTGCAACCATTTCTCTCACTTCTTTCATTCCCTCGCACGCTTCATTCCTTCCTTCTCTTGCCTCACTCATTCCTGCAGACGTTACGTTCATTCCTGTGTAAGCATCACTCATAAACTGCCGCAAATCATTCATGCCTGATTTGGTCTCATGCAACCCTGCAACTACGCACTGATACAATTGCGTGGTGGCGTCTTCCGATACTGCGCTTGCCTGTGCGCCTTCTAAAACATTCGTGTCACTGTCACTCTCTCTCACATCTTTTACCACTTCATCCGTACACTCTTTCTCACCTTCTGTTACTTTTGACTTGCTTCGTAATTTCTTATCCATTCTCGAATTGAACTGCAATTAACCTGCGACTGCACCAAACCTAAACACTTGCTCTGCTGCTCGTGCAGTTTTACGTGGAAGGGCAGGATGATTAACTAGGGGGTTACTTTACGAGTGAACACTGCACGCACAACGCAAGCAAACAAAAAACACAAAAAATAAGGGAGCATACGCCCTTTCGACGCACAGTTACACGAAATAATATTAGATTTTACATTAAAAAATACATGGATGTGCATGTATGCGACAAAGTATACTAAAGAAGATTACTTGTACAAACGAAAGTCTCTTTACGTGTTTGCGTTTGATGGATACTCATACTTGAACAAGACAGTCATGAAGCAAAACCTATACATACAGAAATGAAACGTACAACAAAAATACTTGACAAATATATCTATGTACACACACGAGATTAATGAAAGCGAGCGAGTAAGCGTTCAATTTGTTTGCGAATATTCCGTCCGTATCACGCGTATTACTGGTCATGAAACTGAAGTTGAGCCCGTAATACAATATTACTGGTCATGAAACTGAAGGTGAGCCCGTAATACAATAAGAAACTAAATGACTTAATGTATATATCCCACCGCAATCTGCACTATTTTTATGATTATCACTGTAGTGGTTTTATAGCCCCGATTAATTATTTTTAGGGGTAACCTATGTAGATCGGTAGCTGCCACCAAGGAGTCGAGTACTCCTGAACTTAAAGGAAGTGTTACTGTTACTATTATCTTTTACTTCTATCTTCAGAGGCAGGTTTACAATGTTCATTGATTTGTAGACCTTTTATAATTATTATATATTTTTCAATTGTGATTATGGTTATAATTTAAGTAGATATATGAAGGGAATAGAATTTAAACGCGTTATATAAAATATGTGTACTGAACATTATTCAATAAAACCAAGGACACTAACAACGATACATAAAATAAACAACGAGAACATACACAAAATACACATACACAGATACTGTTCATGTAAACACTCGACGGATGGTCACTTACGTCAAGTTCATTTATGATCACGGTCACTTTAAAGATATTCACGGTCACGATTACGTGTTCGGTCACTTTGAGGTCACTCGTCTCGCGTCTGCCGGTACCTCCTTCTCGTCCGGCGAGGTCAACCTTACACGCGGGTAAAAAGGCCGCGTACTGTTGACAGGTGTGGTCGTTGCTCGATGGTTCGACACTTCGGACTGGCTTGTTACGTTGTTGAGCGCCGTCCGACGGATGATGCGTCCACTACACCACAATTACACCAGTACGAGATACAGCCCACGCTACCTACTGTATGTATATTAGAAATTTAATCACATTGAAATATTCACGTACAATAATGTTATTCCATATATGTTCATAAACAGAACGACTTTATACACATCATCTCTCTCAAAAGAGAGGCCTTCGTTTACTTCACGAGAAGATCGCGGCAGATGCTCTGTACACTTTATATAAGATTAATGCATCCTGGACACAAGATGTCTTTCTTAAGAACCTATGTGATGTGTGAACATACATGGCGCAGTGCAGTGTTCCAGCGTTGCCCAATTATTATATTATATATTATATATTATACCAATATATTTGTGCCATAATATAGTACTGATACTCATATTCAGTCACGTGGCCCTGCGAGAGATCACGTCCAGTTGCCACCCGTTTTCTATGATTTATTAATCATAGAAAGGGGAAGGGGAAACCCGCACATTTACGCATAACTATTGAATTCCATGTTTATGTGCGTAGTTTAGACTCATATATTAAGACTTCCCAGGGCATATTCAACACAGTATAATGCCGCCCAAAGAAAAACTTCCACCCTTCTACCACAGAAATTACAACTTCTGTTCTTCTTGATTATATGAAACAACAAGAGGAGCATCGACAACAACACCCAACGGTAACAGGAAACAGATTTGATGACTCAGACATTACAAGCTTTGTTGTCACACCTGACATCAACGTCTACCTCCCTGCCCAGTCTCCATCAACGACTTCAATGTCTGGTGCATCGGGAACGACCTCAACGTCTGGCGCATCGGGAACGACCTCAACGCCTGACGCACCGGGAACGACCTCTACGTCTGACGCACGGGAACGACCATCTCATCAGGAACGACCTCCTCACCTACTCATCGGCAACTAGGCCTACCTCAACGACACTACAAACGCAAGCAACGGCCTCTACGCTACCAACATCGGCAACGGCCCCAATAGACGTAATGCATTCACCCCTTAAAATCCCTGACATTCCTCTTCCCACTCCTTTTTCAACAGATTCGACACTCAGAGTGTATGAAGAATGGAAAACGTCATGGGAAGATTACATCATGGCAGGACTTCATATGCACCCTCAGCGTGTACAGCTAGCATATTTACGCCATTGTCTCGATAGTGAGATGAAGGAAACACTTTAACACTCCCTTGGTGTCCCTGCAGATTCTCCAATGCCCATCACTGACATCCTTTGGCTTATTGACAGCCACGTGAGACGAATGGAAAACTCACTGTCACACCTGACACAGGAGCGTCACTTTTTGCCCCTTGTGTGGTGACACTCTCTGACCCCGTGGTGTCATTGTGTGTGTCACTTGCTGACCCGTGTGAATGTGTCATCTCTCTGGACCCGTGTGGTGTCACTCTTGACCCGTGTTGTTGACATCTCTGCACCCGGTTGTGTGTCAACATTCTTGACCCTCTTGCTGTGTCACTTTTCTCTCCCAGTTTGTTGTCCACTTTACTCTTCTCCTGCCTCGTGTTCGTCACCTTCCGTC
>NW_020872226.1:0-7500 GCF_003789085.1 Penaeus vannamei
TCGTTCTGTGATAATCGTAGTTGCGTAATGGTAACCTCCCGTCTTCAATAGGGCATGTAAGTTGCTATACTCGATCTCAAGGGATCAGATTGTGGATCATGAGTGAAACTTTATTTGGAAATATGATGTGCTTGACATGATGTCCACAGTGCCGCTTGCAGCATAAAGATATGAACCGGTTGCAATAATATTCGTTACAGGCACGTTGTTGTAGCATTTTCTCTAGGTTGCTGAAAACGTATGGATCGTGGAATTCCTGTATCAGGTTACAAAGGAAAAAAATAAAGAGGAAAAGTTTCAGAAAGTGAAAATGTTATTTTAAGGTCATTTTTATTCACATTAAGATGAGATTGTTTCTAGTAATGCTGTAAATAATAACCTCAGGTTCAGTTGGTAACGTTATGGTAAAGTAAAAATATGATTTTAAAAACACCACCAATGTATGTATGTAATACATGTGTGTGTATGTGTGTGTGTGCAAAAGCGGAACTAGAACCACTGCACAGATGTCAGTTTTTACCCGACGATTTGCAATAGTGTAAAGCGTTTCGTATTGTATACATGAACTGACATTTTCTTTTAGTTTTTAAGGACATTGTTGATGATGAACTTATCGAGTGGGTAGATAACGAGCTATCGATTCCACTCCCGACATAAAGTTGCAAGAATTTAATGATCTGTTATTTGTAAACTAAGCTATCTAAGAATTGGGTTAATAAAGAGGTTAAACGCTAATAAGAAGCTGATTTTCCAATGCTGTCGCGTTTTACTCGACGAGTCTCATGGTTACCATACTGAAATAAAGCGAATTTGCCTTTTTATATAACACCAATTCTTAGATAGCTTAGTTTACAAATAACAGTCATTAAAATTCTTGCAAACTTTATGTCGGGAGTGGGAATCGATAGCTCGTTATCTACTAACCACTCGATAAGTTCATCATCAACAATGTCCTTGAAAACTAAAAGAAAATGTCAGTTCATGTATATAATACGAAACGCTTTTCACTATTCAAATCGTCGGGTAAAAACTGACATCTGTGCAGTGGTTCTAGTTCCTCTTTTGCACACACACACATGCACACGCATGTATACATGCATACATGGTGGGTGTTTTTAAAAAATCATATTTTTACTTTACCATAACGTTACCAACTGAACTTGAGGTTATTATTTACAGCATTACTAGAAACATCTACATCTAATGTGAATAAAAATGACCTTAAAATAACATTTCACTTTCTGAAACTTTTCCTCTTTATTTTTTTCCTTTGTAACCTGATACAGGAATTCCACGATCCATACGTTTTCAGCAACCTAGAGAAAATGCTACAACAACGTGTCTGTAACGAATATTATTGCAACCGTCATATCTTTATGCTACAAGGCTCTGTGGACATCATTCAAGCACATCATATTTCAAATAAAAGTTCACTCATGATCCACAATCTGATTCCTTGAGACCGAGTATAGAAACTTACATGCCCTATTAAGAGGGGATGGTTACCATTACCAACTAACGATTATCACAGAACGACCTCGCAGGATATCTCTAAACTAACTATACAAGGTTTTGCTGTCGTATACTATTACTACTATTGCTGCTGTTGCTCCTACTGCTAGTACTACTAATGTTGCTATTGCTACTGTTGTTGCTCCTGCTGCTATTACTACTCCTGTTGTTGCTGGTATTACTACACCTGCTGTTACTGCTACAGCTGCTACTATTGTTGGAATTGATGCTCCTACTAATACTGTTGTTGCTCCGGCTGCTATTACTGATGCTCCTACGGGTACTACTACTACTACTTCTGCTGTTGCCCCTACTGTTACTACTACTATTGCTACTACTGCAGCTGCTACTCCCCCTGTTGTTGTTGCTACTATAACTACTGTTGCTGATACTACTGTTACTACTACTGCTGCTATTGCTACTACTATAGCTGCTACTGCTGCAACTAATACTGTTGCTGCTCCTGCTGACCTAATACTGCTGCTCCTGCTGCTAATACTGCTGCTGCTGCTGCACCTAATACTGTTCCGTGTGCTACTGCTGCTGCTTCTACTACTACTACTGCTGCTGCTTCTGTTGTTGCTGTGGCTACTACTGTTACTGCTCCTCTTATTGCTGCTGCTCCGGCTGCTACTACTGCTGCTACTGCTGTTATTGCTGTGGCTACTGCTGTTGCTCCTGCTACTACTACTGCTGCTCCTGCAACTACTGGTGTTGTTGCTGTTGTAGCTCCTGCTACTATTCATGCTGGTCCTGCAACTACTTCTGCTGCTGCTGCCACTACTATTTCTGCTTCTGTTGCTACTACTACTAGCACTACTGCTGCTGCTGACACTGTTGTTCCTCCTCTTGCTGCTGCTGCTACTACTACTGTTTTTGTTACCGCTGTTGCTGCTACTGCTGCTCTACTATTGCTGCTGTTACTGTTACTACTACTACTGCTGCTAATACTACAGCTGCTGATGTTGCTCGTGCTACTGCTTCTCCTGCTGTTGCTGCTACTACTACCAGTACTGCTGCTGGTGCTACTATTATTACTACTTCTGATGCTGTTCCTGCTGCTGCCACTGCTACCTACTATTACCTGCTGTTGTCTATAATACTGCTGGTGCTGCTACCACTACTACTAGTGCTGCTTATGTTACTACTACTAGTATTGCTGCTCCTACTGAGAATAATAGTAGTAGCAATAATAAGTAACAATAATAATTACAATAATTATGAAAGTAGTAGTAAAATAATAATATGAATAGGAACACGATCACTAATAATACGCAGCATTCTTGAGTGTGCATTTGTTCTCGTGTATGGCGACAGCGGGTTGCCTTCGAGGCCCCAATATGTGAACGAACGAAACATCAATTTCGTTCTTTGTTAGCTTTCCCTAAACGAACCTTCGAGGACCCACACCTTACAAATATATTGAGGGATGCACGATATGTTAAATGCATGTTGCTGTATTCTGTCTGTATGTTCAATAATACTTCATATACGATAATCCAAAAACGACTTTAAATAATCATTGCGCGGTAATGTTTAGTTTTCATTACTTAAAATACAGCAACTTGACAACTTGTAATCCATTTTAAAAGCACAGAACCAACATGCTGCGTTTAAACGCTGTACGCAAGGGGTCTATGTAGCGACAATAATAACTAGGATGATGACGATGATAATAGTAATAGTAATTATAATGATAATAGTATCGATAATAATGATAATGATACTAATTTACTAATGGTGATAATGAGTATTGCATAACAATGCATCTGAAACTATATACTATTTTTTTCCGAGAATAAACTTACAAGTTAGAATAGGGAAGGGGGGTTTATGGATACCTCGTGCCTGGCGGCGGTAAGTGAAAGGAGAGACAAGCCAAGACAGTGTAGTGTGTGGACATGGCTACTCCAATCAGTGACGATTTGGATTCGAATCTTGGAGCAATCACATGGGCTTTCACAGACGCAGAGATGATAAAAAGGGTTAAAAAGGGTTGGTGAAGAGAAATGAGCTTAATGAATTGAGAGTCGAGCCTGGATTGATTGCATAAGAATGGTTGAAATACCTGAAAGGTTAAATGTTTGATGTCGCAATGCAAAGTCAAACCAGTACATATCGAGAAGGGGAAAGAATGATAGGGAGTGGGAGAAGAGTTTGTCTTTGAATAAGTTGTCACTATATCTCTTGATTGACATGTCAAAAAGTTCTTCATTCACCCAACTTTGCAAAGTTTCTCTAAGTGTAAACTCAACGCCCCCCCCCCCCTTAAAAAAAGCTGATTCTCAAAACCAACGAATAATTTGCAACGGTCTTGAAAAGAAATGTGAATGTAAATGCTTAATGATACTCAACACAAATTGCTATTAGCTTTGCAAATATATAATTTTTAATCCATGTCATTTCTTATAGGCACAGGATAGTGTTACGACAGCCGTATTCGCTTATCCATATACGGCAGTCCACTACGCATACGCATAATCTGGTCACTTTCACAATTACTTGTTTGATGAAGTCTTTTCCCATTTCGAACCTAACCTAACCTAACCTAATCTAATCTAATCTAACCTGACCTACCTGGTTAGGTTAAGTTAGATTAATTAGGTTAGGTTAGAATAGGTTAGCAATCCGCGTCGCCCGCCATTTTTGTAGAATGCGAAACCGGAACACAAACATGCACGCGTATGCTCATATGGCAATGTCGTAGCCCTAGCGCAGTTAGTGCTGATTATGGCTGCCGTAACAACAAACAATGCGTTTTTATATACATAAAGTAATATTACACGTCGATAATTTACAGTCCCTTTCTAGATAACAATAACAGCCTTATACAACGTAATTAGAGCAAAAGCCAAGATATATAATTATCGTTACAGTTACTTACCTTCTCGACGGTGCAAAGACGAAGACGGAGGAAAGGAATACAATTATCAGTACAGTTACTTACCTTACTGGTGACGCAGAGCCGAAGATAAAAGCTGTAGTGTTCGGATCATTCCTATAGAAGGATGACTTAGCATGCTTGTTTGCTTGAGTTTTTTTCGCTTGAAGTGAGGATAGGTAGACCTGCAGGTCGGGCGAGGTGTGAAATTTGCAAATACCGGATTAATTTGTGTTGGAACCTTGTCAGACATCCTTGCAATACGTGGCGATGCATTTCCACAATTAATCTCCACAACGAAATAGCTGCTTATATTTCATCCTTTTTAAGACTTTGCCTCGATATCAACATTTTCCATGCTCTTTCCAATCACCAGAGATAATTAGGCCACAATCATGAATTAATAAACGACTTTTCCCCACAAAGATATATAATACTTTTCAATGATTTTACAATATTCACTGTACAGGTCTGTATATTTTTTTCTTATCTACTTGACATATCTTTCACAAAAAAAGACATTTACCATTATATTTCTTAATCTTAATCTAACGTGGCGTCATTTCCCAATTTATCAGAAAAAAAATCCAGAGCGAAATGGCTGACCGTCAGCTCGTAACCTAACTGTGAATACTGGTGATACATTCTTCATAAAACAGTCAGTGTGGCTGGATCCAGATGTTAGGTTAGCATGCGGCTATTGGAGGAAGCCCTTTGACACGACACAATTTCACGAAACCGTCACACGGGTTATATCTCGTAATCGACATTTTCTAACTTCTTTCCAATCACCAGAGAGCACTAGGCCATAATTATGAGCTAAGAATAAAAGCGAAGCGAAATCGCTGTTAGACCTATGCCTATAAACGACTTTTTTTCACAAACACATTACACTTCACTTATTATTATTATTTTCACTGCACAAAGCTCTACATTTTTCATCTACTTAACATATATATATCTTTCACATAAGAATTGAAATTTATCATTACATTTCTTATTCTTGGTGTAATCACCTGAGGTTGAGCAAACTTTCCCCAATAAGTAAAACGACTAATTACTGTCCACTAGGAATTATACTCAATTATAGACATTTTTCTTGTATTTCAACTTCATTTCACTTTTAAATCTTACCTCTTCCGAGGCAAAACCAGTTTTCTAACGCAGCAACACCTACACACCACGAACTCTGAGACGAAACTGTCATATTATTGAATTCTCGTCTACTAGCCTGTCGTGATTTAACGTCAACATTTCGACGGAGTTTTAATTTCATGTACGAAAATGTAGCCTCACACTCTGATATGAAGTTGTTGAAGCATTTTTCTCCTATCATCTTAATTGTTACTTTATAGATGAAAATAAATGTTACATAAACGCCAATATGTATTTTGGTGTCAAGAAACAAAATAATTATCCAGTAAAAAGCGTATCGATGGATAGTCGTCTGCTGATCGATTTCAGAGCCGCGAAATTTGAATTCTGTAAGTATTATTCTACTTCAATTGCTCTCTGTGTGTGTGTGTGTGTGTGTGTGTGTGTGTGTGTGTGTGTGTGTGTGTGTGTGTGTGAATTGATGATAAGGGGTAACATGAGAGATAAGCGAAAAATCATATATTAATTACGTGTTTCTTGATGGTTTCCGAGAGTTCTTACGTTTTTATTAAAGCTTTCGTGAAATGGGAGATGAACATTATAATCCACAAATACATACACATTACGCTGCTTTGATACCAACTCTAATCAATGGAATACAGAATATTCTGTCGTATCTTACCGACGACGCAAACAAAATATCCAATATTTTATTTATTTATTAATATTATTTAATTTTTATTTTATTATTATTATTATTTCAATTATACTTTATTATTATCATTATTTACTTGATGCCATGAAATCCTTTAAAATATTATTATTATGTAGGTGGGAAAACAGGTTTCTGCTTGGAAATATTTTAAAGGTTTCATTTTTTTCCGGAAACGTTAGCCTTCAAGATTGCCTGTATCATGAAGTATCATGCATACTATACTTTATTTAAACCAGTGGTTCTTAACCTATTTTTCAATGTACGCTCCCCTTTCAAATTTAGAGAGTTCTGACTCGGCCCCCTCCTCTGAATTGCTAAAGAAAATATAATAATAATAATAATACAAACTTGATGTTTCTCAGGGTTACCCACGTGTACCTCTCTCGCCTCTGCGTATGTTGCGACGTTGCCACTTGGTTAGGAAATTATCTCTTTACCGAACCATATGATCTTCATGGAGAACAGTACCATATCTCCAGAGTCGGGGGGGGGGGGATTGTTTGTTTTCTTCTCTCCGAGCAAAACACACCATGCCTAAGCAAAAACATATTTTGCTCTAATTTTTCATAGGCATCCTCGCACCACCTAAGAATAGAAGGTAGGCCTTTTTATATTTTTAACAATTTCCTGGTGTTTGAAAAATATTGATCCTATCTGTACTGTCGTTGGAGGTGAATCATAAACATAAATTAATGAAAGTTGATGTAGGCCTATGAGAGTAACTAACAGCCAGTAACTACTGTTATTTTGCCATTTTGATGGACTATACATATTTTAAACATTTGAGGCGATAAATTTTTAATCATTATAAAAGAAAATAATGATTAATTTTTGGGCAGTACAATATTGTTTTGAAATAGTCCGAAACTTCCTGTTATTTCTGTAGGCATTAAACAAGTGTTGGTCTTTACACCAAACCGTAATCCAGTTTAACACACAGATCCATTTCTCATGCTGGCGATGCATTTAAGCCGTCATCACACAGGCACCTGATATTTACAACCGTTGGAGGAATCCGTTACTTGTAATAGTTGCACCCGAAATGATTAGAAGTTTTCCTAAATGATGGAAACCAACAGTTGTATCGACTGCAGGTGATCAGGGATAAAAAGTTTATATATGTTATGATAAGTTTGTATAAATAAATCTCTAACAAATGGATTGAATTTAAGCCATACCACAGTCCTACGGGAAATTATGTTTTGGAATATTTGTACCGTATAGAAAAGTGTGGTCTAAGCATTTTCGCCTATTGGACCCTTCATTACCTTTTTGTACTACGCCCCCCCCCCCGTCC
>NW_020872226.1:10000-15298 GCF_003789085.1 Penaeus vannamei
AGAACCTGACAACACCTGCTTACGCATTGCAATTAAACACCTTGCATCTCATCTACATCAGACTCCGAGCCTATTGCCCATATTAGATATAAGATATAATAGAATTTAACATAGTACACTATGATGTGGTTGTAAATTTTGATGGAGGTATTAGGTTAGGTTTACGTTGTGTATATATATACTTTATATGTTTTATATCAGTATATTTAGATTAATTTATTATAGTAGTACTATATAATTTATATGTATTATTAAGGGTTATAGGCTCCATGAATCTATCGATATCTATTATAAAATTAATTACTAATATATGCTGTATATGATAATACATATATATCCTATTATATAAGTATATATATATACTATATGTATCACAACTAACACGACACACACACACATAATATTATTATAACTAAATACTATACGTATATATATTAAGCTATACAGTTGATTACTATCATGTACATACACATTCATAATATATATATATATTTAAAATAGTATTTTATAAGTATAAATATTTAAATACATATAATAATATATTATCATATATTATATAACTATGTATGACTAACATTCCTGTAATAATAATAGTATAGATTTAAGACTATGATAATATCAGTATATATAATAATCATATAAAGATTCACATAATCCATATAGGCTATAACTCCCAATTTATATCTTATTATCTAAGATTATAATGACGTAAGCTGTAAAATCTTATACATGCGTGTATGTACGTAAAGTAAATGTTAAACCGACGTGCCCGCTGATAAACTTGTAAATCTGTAATTCTTACATCCACAACAACACAATGCAAAGATCGAGAATATAATCAATCAGTGACTTATGCAACATAAACAGAAATTGAAGATCGGCTGATCCACTTTTACTATTATTATTTTATTAAAGAACTAAGGCCACAAGCAATTTTTTATATCTTGGAATGTGTAGCAAGTCCTGGTGATCTAATCGAAAATCGCGAAGAGGGCAAAAAAAAAAAAAAAAACAAAAAAAAAAAGTAATCAAATGAATCGAATATCATCATCACAAAATTATCTCAAGCATATTAACAATAAGACGTAGTAACCTGCCTATTTCCAAAGATCATCATGAGGGAAATGTGACACTTCAGCCCCTTTGCCTGATGGAGTGCAATATCTGTCTGTACCAATAGAAGATTCATCTTGAGGAGTTGAATGAAAAAGACAGCACAAAAGAATTTTCTTTCAAAACAGAATGTAGTAAATTATTGGAAAGTAGCAACAGATCAAAATATTGCACGGAATCAGGACATAGTTCGTGACAAAGATCATATGTTCTCGACCAAATTTGCTATTTGTTTTTTTGTTTGAAAGGACCGAGAGAAAACGATACCATCATCACCACTGAATCATCTAACAAATGGGATTTCTATAGTTATTATTTTTTTCGTGCTTTCTTTTTCGTTCGAATCTGTCTAAACATTCGGCGGGCAAATGCGTCTAATAAATGAATTAATAAATGTCGGATGTTCATTCACTATTTTTTCATATAATTCGTTTGGGTAATTATAATGGTCGGTGTGTAGGGTATCCGTCTAATCAGAAAAAAATATTGCTGTTTCTTCGTCCTTAATGTAGTGGATAGTTTAGACGGAGTTCCAAAAACGCTTGGTTATTGTCATATTTCATTGTTATATGAGAAGTTCATACATAGCACCACACCCGATATACAACATCGTCACTGGCGCCGAATCAGGCATTGATCACAACAAGCACACAACGATACTGACATTGTTCCAGCAACAAACATTAAACCAATTATATTCACAATAGACACAAAAAACACTTCAAGAACAACACATCACACACCAACACACACACCACGTACACCACACTACAAAGCTACACACATTACATGCTCGCCAATCCACACTACAAGCACAATATATATTTCATCATAAAATATTTCATATTATATATAAATAATAGATACATCAAGTAGTTATATAATAATAATAAAATACATATATCACATATAATCTAATATTTATATATAATATTTATACATTTTATATCTACTAATTAATATACTTCTATACTATTATATATTTAATATGAAGTATCCACACACACACACTGTCATCTGCACTAACATCGAGCACGTCACGTGCAAACGCAACGCATCACACACACACACATCACATCACACACACACACACTTCGCACCACACTACGCACACACAACATTTCACAACACACAGACACACACAACACACATCAAAGCACACACACACACACACATACACACACATAAGCATATTACTATATAGTCTATATCTAGTACTCTCTATCCTCCTCTCTATATATAGTGTATATATATATATATTATTCTAATATTATATATATTGTATATAATGTGTATATATACCTGTACTATATATTTCGCATATATACCAGCACACATACTAAATAATATATTAGATAGATAGATACATAGATTAAGATAGATAGATAGATATTATGTATGTGTGTGTGTAAACATATAGATTTACCGATCTATACAAGTATATTTTTCTTTTTAGTTGGGTGAAAACAGTGTTGTCATTCAGTGATATGAAGATGTTCCTGCCGTCAGCTGATCATCACAACAGGATTTCTGTCAGGTTGCAGTTAAAAAAAAAAAAAAAAAAAAAAAAAATCCCAATTTCTCTATCTATTCTATGTCTGTCTGTCTGTCCTTTCTCTCTCTATCTCTCTCTCTCAGCTTTTTCTCCTCATTCTCTCTACCTATCTATCTATCTATATCTATCTAGTCTATTTATCTGTCTATCTCATCTATCAATCCGTCTCAAGTCTTACATTTTTTTTTCTACTGAGTCGCACTTGGCGCCCTTCCACGCCGAGGTGTTCGCGAGGTTAAGAAGCAGATAACAGGTCAGTAGATCCTTAAACAACCCGAAAAAAATATCCAGAAAAAGGAGCAGCCGCTTCATCTAACCTGATAAGAGAAGTTATCAGGCATTCCGTTGCATATATTAAGCCTCTTAAAGATGCTTGCATGATCACACGGAACTGTTCTTCACGCGCTATCTGATTTGAGCACATTACAGACTTTTATTCTCTAATACAGTGGTTTCCTAATCGGTGGTCGGGGATTCCTGGCCGGCACAAAATGTTTGCTCACGATGTGGCTGATAAGGAAAAGAAAATCATTTTTGTTTATGTTTACTGGCCATTTGTGTTATTTATGTTTCGGATTTCGTAAAAGCGTTTAATAAAACATCTCTAGAGCACAACATATAAACGCTCTTAAAAATCGCCCAGTGCAATTCATAAATCACCGCTGAAGAATATTTACACAGTTAACAACACACACGAACACACACAACACACACACACACTCAAACAGCACACACCCACCACCCACACACACACGTATCACACGCACACACATATATACTATTAATTATTTAATTACAGTCAATTCTTTGGTATTTAGCTTTTTGAATTAAATTACATTCTGGCGCACGCCAGTGGAAGTATTCAGAATTGAAAGACTTTTTGATGGAGATTTCAAATGTCCGCCGCTCAGTATACAAAGAAGTCTAGTGGGCTCTTTAATCTAGAAAAGAATAGTCTGGCAACCTTCACCTCAGAACCCTCTCAAGAACTTCCGTTCGTTTATTTTTCTTTTATTTCTTTCATTTTTTTTTCCTTTTTTTTTTTTTCCTTTTTTTCTTAACACTGAAATTATTTTGCTATTTACATTTGATTTCTTTAAAAACTTTAATATTTGTGTGGCGAATGGGATAAGTCCCTGCAGCCCGGAATAAGTTTCCTAATTTTTTCCTTTTCACTGAATAGGTTTTCTCTACTGTATCATGAACACAAACCAAATACTAGGAATAATACGAATGATTTATTAGTAATCATATTGGTGATGAGTATAGACTAATAACGTATGATGAAATTGATGATAACATGAGGAATGTCTGATGATTTGACTAATACATTGATTCGGTAATAAAATAATAGTTCAATGATATTAACATGATTAATATATTGATTTATGCTAATTATGTAATATAATTTGGTGATTAATATATATGCTAATGAAGTATATAAAATAAAAGAGATTAATAAAATAACAAATTAATCACTCATTAATTGATGTATTGTGATCTGATATTGAATGAATTGATATGAGATCGATCAGTTAATGATATGAATAATGATTAATAATAATGATAATTAATAATAATTAAAATAATAACAATATAATAATAAAATAATCAATTTAATAATAATTTTGATATGGAATTGTAATAATAATAATGACTAATTGAGAATTAATAAGTAGTAAAACAATCAATAAAAATGATGATTAACAATCATGATAAACAATGGAATGATCATAATAATCGAGCATAAAGTACGAGAGTAATGAGTAATAAGATGATTTAATATAAACTAGAGAGAGGAAATAATGATTAACAATACATATATAGCTGTACTTGGGATCAATTTGATAAAGCACATTATGCAATAAGATGATATGATTCTAAAATAATAATGTCAATAACAATGACAGCATAATTAGTACTCTAATGATTAATTAATGTCTGAATAGATGATAATATTAGGATATGAAGTAGTAATAAAATGATTAGTACAACAGTAATATAATTAACAATAAATGCATTATGATATCATAGTGACTAATAATGATTATATAGATAATAGTAAACATTAATATACATATGATAATGAATGATGTCAGAATAAATAAATGAGATCATAATAATGATAGATTAATAGATAAAAACAACAACACAACTAACAACAATATATATTATATATAAAAATTCAAAAAATTAAATAATACCATATATAATTCTCTGGCATAATAATAATAAATAATATAATCGATTTGATAATATAATAATAACTAAATAATAATTAATAATATAATAACAATAATAATACAATAATAATAATAATGATAATAAAGATAAAATGAAATCATCGACAATTATTATACATACTATCAATAACGAACAACAACAACAACAGGGGAATCAATAATAATGAATTAGCAACATATAGCTAATTATTTCACAAATGATAAAACAGAAAATAACATGACTGGAAGGCCCAACAACAAGAGAAGCATGCCAAGATCAAGACACTTCTTCCAAACCCGAAGCCTTTTGAGGTGTCGAAGGACTTGAACCAAATTCAATCAAGCGTAAAGGATTGGAAAAGATTCAGTCTCTCCGACGCCTCCAAACAGAAACCTCCCTTCCTTTTG
>NW_020872228.1:0-2500 GCF_003789085.1 Penaeus vannamei
TGAGATATTGAGGATGAAATGGTGTATAATCTAAAGTTATATTTTTATATTATTTGCAATTATTTTTCTTATATTTTAGAAGTTTGATTTTAATATTATTTATTACAGGAGCAGAGTTAGGGTGGAGGCAGAGGTTAGAGAGATTTATATGAGAATAGATATAGTAGTTCGATACGACATGAGATAGATAGATTATATATCATGAATATATAGGTAGATTATTGAAAGATGAGAAGAGGAATATATTTATTTATATATATATATATTTATATTATTATATATATTTATTCTTTTATATATATATTACTGTTATGTTATATATATATTGAATATATTATATGTATATTATTTATTATTTATTTACTATTATATTATTTATTCATTATAATTTTATATATTAATTTATTAATTATCTATTATTATTATATATATATATATTTATTATATTTTTATTATATAATATATATATATGTATATGTAATATATGTTTATTATCTTCTATGAGAGAAGGAGTAGAGAGAGAGAGAGATCGAGGAGAGAGAAAAGAGGAGAGAGAGTAGAGATGAGAGGAGACGAGAAGAGAGAACGATAGAGAGAGTAAATAGATAGAGATGCGAGAGTATAGATTAGTATTTATGAGAAGATTGAGAGATATGAGAATAAACGAGTAGGATAGAGTTATGTAATATATAGAATAGCGAGCGATGAGATAGATATGTATAGAGAGAAGAGAGATCAGAGAACTGAAGAGAAAGAGAAAGATAGATAGATAGATTAGAGAGAGAGAGATAGATGAACGAGAGAAGAGAGAAAAGATAGATAGATGAGCGAGAGAAATAGAGAGAGAGAGAGAGCGCCGTGGCAGATGCAGGAGAGGCCAGGTGCGAAGCCGCAGCAGTCGCCGAGAGGCAAGTGCAGCACGTCTGTGTCTCGAGTGGCATGACTGTCTCTCTCTCTCGCTTTTCATTCGTTTGTCTTTTTTTAAGTGTCTCTCTTCTCTTTGTTTCTCTCTCTTTCTCTTATTCTTTCTCTCTCTCTCTCCTTTGTTTTTTTTTCTTTTCTGTCTCTTCTCTCTCTCTCTTCTCTTCTTTGTCTTCTCTCTCCTCTCTCTCTCTCTCTCTCTCTCTCTCTCTCTCTCTCTCTCTCTCTCTCTCTCTCTCTCTCTCTCTCTCTCTCTCTCTCTCTCTCTCTCTCTCTCTCTCGAGCCGTCTGTCTTTTTTTATATATTTCTGCTTTTCTCAATATATTTCATATATCTCTATCTCAAAGGTGAATAGAGAAAGAGATAAATGCATGGACCGATGGACAAATAAGTAGATAAGCTGGCATATATATGTGTAATATATATGCATGTGTTTGTACTTGTTTGTGCATGTGTAAAAAACAAAAAAAAAAAATATTATCATTATCATTATTATTTTATTGTTATTATTATTATTATTATTTATTATTATTGTTATTATTGTTATTTATTATTATTGTTATTATTATATTATTATTTATTGTATTATTGTTATCATATTATATTATTGTTATTATTATTATTATTATTATTATTATTATTATTATTATTATTATTATTATTATTATTATTATTATTATTATTATTATATTATTATTATTATTTTATTTATTTATTATTATTATTATTATATTATTATTTATTATTATTATTGTTATCATTATTATTGTCATTATTATTATTGTTATTATCAAAGTATCATTATTGTTTTTCATTCATTCATGATCATCAAAACCATTATCAAAATCATCATAATAAGGATAGCGAAAAATAGAAATAACAATAACGAAAGAAATAATAATAATAACACCGCTAAAAGTAGGCTTTAATAACCCAAATAAAATGAGAGAGAAAAAAAAACATTTAAAACAAACAAGCAAATAAGCAAACAAAGTTATCTAGACATTTACACAACAACATAAAAAAATACGAATGACATAACACAATGATGTAAAAAAGAAAAAAAGAAAAAAAAAAAAAGCCAAATGGAGATGTTTTCATTTGTAGTGTATGACATGACAGTGACAAAAATGACAGATGAATATGACACATAAATGGTGGATGTTTTTTGTGCGTTTTTTTAATGTTATATTTGAGGTGAATTAAAAGATTAAAGGAAATATTGGGATGATGGATTGGATTAGAATAAATTTTGGATTGTATCTAATTAGTATTAATAAATATAATCATATCATTTTCATTACTATTATAGTTGTTATTGTTATAATTTCTGTTATTACTTGTCATGATTATTATCAGTGCTATTATCATTTACTCGTATCATAATTACTTTATTATATTGTTATTTTTATATTGTTATTATTATTTTTTATTTTATTATTATTATTATTTTTATTATTATTATTATTATTATTAGTTGTTATTATTATTGATTATGATAATTGTATTATCATATAATCAATCATTATTATCCTTATTATTATTATTGTTATCATTATTATTATTATTATTATTATA
>NW_020872228.1:5000-10000 GCF_003789085.1 Penaeus vannamei
TGTAAAGCAGACATATCCGGTCTTCGGAATTTGCAAGGTGTGGTTGAGGGGGAGGGGGGAGGGGGAGGGGTGAAGGGGGATGAAGGGGGGGGGGGAGGTGCTGGGGGATGAAGGTAGGGGGGGTGCTGGGTGTGGAAGGTGGGGG
Organism: Penaeus vannamei; assembly: GCF_003789085.1. Taxonomy (NCBI): domain Eukaryota; kingdom Metazoa; phylum Arthropoda; class Malacostraca; order Decapoda; family Penaeidae; genus Penaeus; species Penaeus vannamei. The sequence goes on from NW_020872228.1 coordinate 5,146, forward strand.
GGAGAAGGGTGGGTGGAAGGGGGGGAGGGAGTGCCAGGAGGAGGAGAGTGCTCCTAGGGTGGGGAAAGGATGGGGGGAGGGGGAAGGGGAGGGTCGTTGCCTCCAATCTCGTCACTGATACATATTTCTTTTTTTTCAAGAATGATTTTGCATATTTTCTTTTGCTGTGATTTCTTGAAGGAAATTTCGGTTAAGTTGTGATTCTCTTGTTTCGTTATCTTTGCTTTGTTTTGTTGTTTGTTTGTTTTGCAAAATTTTCAAAAATTACTTTGCGAAGACTTTTTGAAATTATTTTGTTTATTTATTTATTTTTTTATTTTTATTTATTTTTTTTTTATCTATTTTATTTTTTTCTTTTTATCTATTTATTTTATTTGTTTTCATCTATCTATTTATTCATTTTTATTTTCATTTTTTTTTTTATTATTATTTATTTTTTTGTCGGAATGCTGATCAATAAGGTTTCTTCTCTGTTTGTCTTCTTCTTTATTTTCACTTTCAGTTTATTTCTGTTTATATCTTTTTACTTTTCCTTTCGCATACGATCCCCTTTCTTATTTACATGTATATCTACTTATCTGTCTGTCTATCTTTATGTCTGTCTGTCTGTCTGTCTCATTCTCTCTCTCTATCTATCTATCTATCCATCTATCTATCTATCTCTTTCCTCTCTCTGTCCTCTCTCTATCTATCTATCTATCTATCTTTTCTTTCTTTCTTTCTATCATATCTATCTATCTATCTATCTATCTATCTATCTATATCTATCTATCTATCTATCTAATCTATTATCTATTCTATCTATCTATCTATCTATCTATCTATCTATCCTATCTATCTCTATCTATCTATCTATCTCCCTCCTCCCTCCTTCTTTACCTTCTCTCCCTCTTATACACAGTAGATCGAATCTCCCCCCAAAAACAAAATAAAAGAAAAAAAAAAAAAAAAAAAAGAAAAAAAAAATAGATAGATCAAAAAAATATCACCATTTAAATTCGACAGTAGAACGTGGAAAAAATTAGAAAACATCATCAGATACTTTTCCATTCGTTTTTATTTTTTTTATTTTTTCGAAGAGGGAAGAAGGGAGGGGGGAGGAGGGGGAGTAAAGATAGCAGATCAACTTTCCGTACAATCCTAAACGGTGATTCCTGCGGATTACAAAAGTCTGTGAACTCAATTATCCTCAATGTTTTCGTTTGTTAATTGGTGCTTTTGGGAGAACCAGAGCAAGTGACGTCCATGAAGGGGTAATGTTAATGTGTATAATGTTGAAAGTCTTTTGATATTCTTCTTAATATGTGTAGTTGTTTAATTTTTTTTTTCTGTTCTGGTTGTCTTTATATTTGTATTTTTTGTGTTTTTTTCGATTTTATTCTCTCTGTTTCGGTTTACATCTCAGGTCTCTTATCTTTTATTCTTTTTCCTTTCTGCGTTTGTTCTTTGCCTATCTTTCTTTTTTCATTTCAGTTCCTTCCTCTCTTTCTTTTCTCTTACCTTTCTTTACTTTTATATTGGTCTCTTCTCTCTCTTTTCTCTAAACCTTCTCCTTTCTCTCTCTTCTCTATTCTCTCTCATCCTCTCTTCTCTCTCTTTTCTCTCTTTTCCATCTCTCTTCTCTTTCTATCTCTTCTCTCATCTTTATCGTCTCCTCTCTCTCCTTCTCTTTCATCATCTCTCTCTCTCTCCTCCCAATCCTTTAATCCTTCTTCCTTCTTCTCTTCTTTTCTCTCTCTTTTTCTCTCATCCTCACTTTTCTCCTTCTTTTATCAATCTCCTTTCTGTCTCCCAACCCCTCCTTTCCACTCTCCTCTCGGCTCTCTCTCTCTTTCTTTTCCCCCCCTTCAAACTCCCGTCGTTTGTTATCAACCCTTCTGCCTCCTCTCCTTCCTATCTCTTCCGGCTCTTTCTCCTCTTCCCTTTCTCACCGTCCCTCGTTTTATCCAACCCTTTCCCTCTCTCTTCTCACTCTATTTCCGGCTCTCTCCTCTTTCTCTCTTCTCACTTTCCCTCTCTTTTATACAACTCCTTCCCTCTCCTGTCCACTTTTAATCTCGGCTCTCTCCTCGTTCCCTTTCTTCACTTTCCCTTTTTTTTTTTTTTTTTGCTGTTATCATATGCTTTTCTCTTCTCTCTTCTTCTCTCTCGATTTTTTGTTTTTTTCTTTTTCTATGTCTTTCTGGTCTCTCTCTTCTCGCCTGTCTTCTCACTTTTTTTTTTTTTTTCTTGTATTTTTTTTCTTTTCTTACTGCCCATGCTCGGTGTAATGTCATAATATTTTCTCTCTTTTTGTTCCTTCTTCCTTCCACTTGATCCGCTCTCTCCTCTCCTTCGTCTGCATTTCTCCCATTTTTTTTCATGTCGTTTTTATCAATTCTCCCTTTTTCTCTCTTCTCTCACTCTTTTTTTCTATCCGGCTCTCTCCTTCTTCTCCTCTTCTCTACCCGCATCTTTTTTTTTATCAATTCACCTTCTTCTTTCTGTCCTTTCTCTCACTTCTCTTCTTCGGTTCTCTCTTTCTCTTTTCCTTCTCACTCCTCTTCTGTTTTTTTTATTCTAATCTTCTCTTCCTTCTCTTCTCTTTCCATCTTCTGTCTTCGGTTCTACTCTCTCTTTTCTTTCCTTCTTATCACATCCCTATTCGTTTTTATCAAACCATCTTCTTTCCTTCGCACTTCTCTTTTCTCTCTTTTTCTTCTCAACTTTTCTTCCTTTTCGTTTTATCAACCCTTCCTCTTCTTTTTCCTCCACTCTCTAATTTTTCCTTCTCCCTCTTTCCCACTTCCTTCTTCTTTTATTCAATATTTTCAGCCTTTTCCTCTCCTTCCATCTCTCCCGGGACTCTTCTCCTCTTCTCCTTCTACTTCCGTCCTTTTCGTTATTCCTTTCTCCCTCTTCCTTTCCACTTCTCTTCTCTCTTTTCCTTCTCTAACATCTCTCGTTTTATTTCAACCCTATCCCTCTCCTTCCACTCTATTCCCGCCTCTTCTCTTTCTCCGCTTCTCACTTCCCTCGTTTATTATCAATCCCTTCCTCTTTCTCTCCTTTCTCACTCTTTCTTTTCGTGTTTTCTCTCTCCTCTTTCCTTCTCAACTCCTCCGTTTAATTCAAACCCTTTCTCGACTCTCCTTTACTACTTCTCTTTTTTCCGGCTTCTCATCCGCTCTCTCTTCTCGACTCCCTCGTTTATTCAAACTTCCTTTCTCTCTCCTTCCACTGCTTCCGCTCCTCGTCCTCTTTCCTTCTCACTCCTTCGTTTTATCAACCCCTTCCCTCTTCTCTTCCTTATTTCTCTCCTCTTCCCTTCTCACTCTCCAGATCGGTTTTTTCAACTTCCTTTCTCTTTCCTTCCACTCTCTCACTCTTCAATTCTCACTATCCCTCGTTATCAGACCCTTCCCTCTCCTCCCTCTATCCGGCTCATTCCTCTTTCCGTTCCTCACTGCCCCTCGTTATATCAACCCTTCTCTCTCCTTCCTACTCTCTCCTCTTCCCTTACTCACTCCCTCGTTTATCACCTATTCCCCTCTCCTCTCATTCTCTCCTCTTTCCTTCTCATCCCTCGTTATTCAATCCCTTTCCCTCTCCTTTCCACCGCTCCTCCGGCTCTCATCCTCTTTCCTTCCACTCCTCCTTTATCAAGGCAAACCCTTCCTCATCTGCCTTCCAGCTTCTCTTCCTCTTACCACTTCTCCTTCCTCGTTTATCAACCCTTCCCTCTCCTTTCCACTTCTCTCCCTTTCTCTTCTCAACTCCCTCGCTTTATGCAATCTCCTCTCTCTCTGCTGCCTTTCACTCTTCTCACTCTTTTCCATTCTCACTCCCTCGTTTAATTCAAACAGGCGCTATCCCTCTCTCTCCCGAGCCCTGCTCCTCCTTTCCTTCTCACGTCCTCGCTTTAATCTAACCCATCTCTCCCTTCCCTCTATCCGTCAGAATTCTCGAAGGAATGTTGTCCTAAAGCGGGATCTGCAGTTGCGAGCCGCGGATGATAAGCCCGGTTTATGCGCTCCGACGTTAAAATGCGGTCATTATAAAAGCCCTTTTTTTTCTCCTCTCTTCGTTCTCTGCGCTCCTCATCTCTTTCATTTTCCCCTTCTCCTCCCTCTTTCATCTCTTTCGTCCTTCTCGGTCTCTTCATATCATCCTTCTCTCATTCCTTTTTTCCCTCTTTATTTCTAAAGGGTGAAGGTTTCACGGTCTGATAAATAATTTCTCGAAACGCGACCGCGGGGGGGGGGGTTTTTTTTTTTAAAAAAAAAAAGGGCGATGAGTGAGAGTCTCTTGGATGTCGATCTGTAGTTTTATTTTTTTTTTTCGTTTTTTTTTTTTCGTTTTCTTTTTTTTCTTTATTTTTTTTTTTAGATCTTCATTTCTTTATATGGCATCTGAGGTGGCGAGGCGACATTTTGCGGATTTTTTTTGGCCTATGACGTAATCCGACGGAAATATGAATGAAAGAACTTTTTTTTTTCTCATCTCTTTCTTCTTCTTCTTCTTTCTTTCTTCTTCTCTTCTTCTCTCTCTCTCTCTCGTTTTATCTCTTCTGCTCCTTATCCTCTCTCTGTCCTTCTATATCTCTTATCTCGTCTCATTCCTCATCTCTCTCTCTATCTAATCTAATCTATTTCTTATTCTATCTAGTCTCTTATCTAGTCTTAATCTAATTCTAAATTCTATTCATCTCTTGTCTCTTCTTTATTTCTCTTATTCTTTTAAAGGATATATTATTGTATTTTGTTTGTGTTACATTATTTTCTTATTATTGTAATTTAATGGTATATGTATTAAGATTAATTCTATTTATTTATTATAATTGGATAATTTATTTATATAAGTATGAGTGTGCTCG
>NW_020872229.1:2500-7500 GCF_003789085.1 Penaeus vannamei
GCGAGTTCTGTACTTCTTTGGTAAATTGTGTAAAGAGTGAAGTCTGGTATACACCTCAAATCAATGTTTTATGTACACTGGATTCGTGTCATATTCAAACACCTAAATGTAACCAAACACACACTGGAAAATAGACACGAAAAGGTCAAAGAGAGAGGAGGGCTTTCTTTCCCTTAGGCTTCTTATATAGAAATATACTATGGCGTCTGACCTTCAAGGAATCGAACGACTATTTAGCATTGTTTACTTTCATGTTAATGTTCGCTCATGGTCTACACCAAGGGGTGACTAGCGACTATGCGCAATGAAAACTAACTAAAAGCGAGGGAAAAAAACAAGGCCACCACATCATATAATGAGAAGAAACAAATATACAAATTCCAACTTTACTATAACGATAAGAAACAACAGGAAACCTGTAGTTCTGGCAACAGTACTACTAATTAAGAAGCAAATTGAGGTAGTTAATTTGATTACAATAGTGTCATACTAATAATGCCGTAATGATAAGATGTAATAGCGAAGATACTAATTACCATTGGTAGTGATATCATAATAAGGATAATGACAAACTACTACTGTTAGTAATAAAAATAATAGTTGTGAACATTATAATGATGATGACGATTTCGGTAATGATAATCATGCTGATGATATTAGTACTAATACTATTGATACTAATGCCGTTAATGATAATGGTGTTTGATAATGATAATTGTAGTAAAATTCTGTTGATAATGAGAATAGTGTTGATGATAATAACAGCGGCAATAATTATAATAAAAATAACAATAATGGTAATAATAATAATAACAATAATGATAATAATAATAATACAATAATGATAATGATGATAAACAATAATTCTAATGATGATAATGATAATGATGATAATATTATCATCAATAATGATAATAATAATAATAATAATCATAATAATAATGACAACAATGATAATAATAATACAATGATAGTGATACTAACAACAACAACATTAACAACAGTAACAGTAATAATAATATTCATTACAATAATGATGATGATCGTAATGATAATAATATCATTAGCACTAATGATGATAATGATAATGATGTTAATAATGATAGTAATCATTACAAAAACACAGTACTTATAAGAGCAATTGTAAAGATGATAATAATGATAAAAATGATAATGGTGATGATAAGTGTAATAATGACAATGACAATCATAACAATAGTAATAATAATAATACCGACAACAACAAGAGGGTGGTAATGATAATGGAAAAAAATAACAATAATGACAATGATGATGCCGATGATAATGATGATGATGAGAATAATAAAGATAATAATAATAATAATAACAACAATAATACTCATAACATCAATAACAAAAATGATAATGGTGATGATTCAGATGATTCAGATGATAACAATAATGATAATAATAATGATATGAATAATAAACAATAATAGTGATGATGATGATACTAATAATATTAACAATAATAATAATTATTACAATAATAAATTCTGCTTTTGCTTCTGATGATGATGATGATAAAGACAATAAAAATGAAAATGGAAACAATAATGATTTGAAATAATGATAATAATAATGATGATGATAACAATAATAATGACGATAATAATGATGATAACAATAATGATAATAATAATAATAATAATAATAATAATAATAATAATAATAATAATAATAATAATAATAATAATAACAACAAACAACAATAAGATTAACATTTATAGAAAGAATATTATAATGATGATATGATAGTGATAATAACAATGATAACAATAATAATAGTGCCACAATGGCACTGCTAAAACAATACTTACGATAATAATAGTTACAGTAATACTGTTTGTTGACAATGATAATGATAGTAACAATAATAATCATATTGAAAAAATAATGGTGAAGATGATGACAGTGATGATAGTGATGATAATGATAATAATAACAACAATAACAACAACAACAAAATAATAATAAAAAATATGAAGAATAAGAATATTCAGAAAACTTTCTACGTCTACTAAAACCTGATTCTCATACTAATGCTAAACGTCAATCCTGATACTAATACTAATGTAAAAAAGCTTTTGTTTCACCCACTGTCTCTCATAGTAATTCTCAATTAAAGAAAGAAATAGAATCTGAATCTCACAGAATGCAAAACGTATTTACCAAGAAATATGTATCTATTCGTTATCACAGAATCTGAGAAACGTTTTACGACCAAAAAAACGTTTCAAACCTGACCTTCTCTCTTCCTCTTGCGGCTTCAGGGAAATTCTTGGGGTCCGTTTCACCCACAGAGTTGAGGCCAGGCATTTCTTCTATCTGTTTGTCTGTCTGTTAGTCAATTCTATTTATTTAGCTATCTCTAAATACGTATGCATATATGAATAGGGATCCTAGCATATTTATATAAGATATATATATATATATATATACATATATACTATATATATATATATATATATATATATATATATATATATATGTATATATATGTATGTATATATATATTATATATATATATATAATTATATATATATATATAAATGTGTGTGTGTGTGTGTGTGTGTGTGTGTGTGTGTGTGGTGTGTGTGTGTGTGTGTGTGTGTGTGTGTGGATAATAACAACAATTATACTCATAATGTCAATAACAATAATGATAATAGTGATGATGATTCAAATGATGATGATAACAATAATAATAATAATGATATAAATAATAACAATAATAATGATGATGATAATGATGATGATAATAATAAATAATAATAATAATAACAATAACAATAATAATAACAATAATGATTCTGCATCTGTGTCTGATAATGATGATGATGGTAATAATGATAATAATAATAACAATAATAATAATAACAATAACAATAAAACAACTACAAAGCAACAACAACAATAATAATGATAACAACAATAACGATAATAATACCACGAATAGATCAAACAGAGAACATCAATAACAACCCCAACCAAGCCAGTCCCACTGGAGGGAATATCAGCAGTAACGTGAGTAATATTTTTATTAATACAACTATTATGGTCTGCGCATAGCTGCGTCGCACAGCGCCCTGGCACTCTCGTGGCCCTTACAGCACACATACAACAACACGAGGAATGTGGTTGATTTAGCCTTTTTCTGGGGTCGGCAAAGAGGGTTGGATTTTGCGAAGGGGCAAACCTGCATGAACTGCCAAGATCAGTGATAAAATATAACCTTGGTAGTTTTTTGTTGATAACAACTACATGCCAGCGAGCGGTGAAGAGGATGATGTAATGATGTGTTCCTATTTTGGCGGAAATAACTGTCGAAACGTACCATGAAACAAAACGTAGAGAGCGTGAAGTTGGTGAGTTGAGTAAAGATGTATTTGTCTGCATGTGTACGTAGAACGAATGTAGTTTTCTTTGTCCCGTTCTTAACCTCAAACATTTCCAACAGCGCGCGTTTGTACTTGTTCCTTCTACGTATGCGATGCGAGCGAAGCCTCAAGACAGGAGTAAGCCCGTGATTCACCTACTGAAGCACCACTACACGTGAATCATTCCGTTCATTACAAAAGGCAGCGCAAACCGATCAGTTGGCACCCCTGCCCCGTCTCCATCCGCTTACCACATGTGTCAGTGAGTTGTCAGCCCTGCTTGGTGGAGGAGCGCCCGAGCCCACGTAAGCACAGAAGCGTTTAACTCGCACGAAACCTTACGAACTGACAATGTACCGGGATTTCGTGACTGAAAATACCTCTACATGTTTTGCTGGAGAACTGCCAAGCGTGTGATCTTGTGTGAAAATTTGTTATCATCTTTCTATTGGAAAGTTTCAAGCGGTTCGGAACAAACTCCCGAGTGTGTTGCAAGTAAAATATTATAATATGTGGGTTTTCTCGAGAGCAGCGAGAAGCGAGCTGTGTGAGGCCTCGTTCGTGAAGTGAGAAAACTTGAGTGTGAAACAAGTAAAAGTTTGGGTCCATGAGGTCTGCTTAACCCTTGCGCCACTTTAAGGACACAGGGCCAGGGAAAAAGTATTGACAGTGAGGGACAATTATTATTCTGCACCGGATAATTCACTCATAACAGCGACCACTTTAATCATGGCTTTAATGATAATAATGACAACGCGAATCATTTCTTTTGATTAATTACCGTGAGGATAGTATCGTCATTGTAAGTAAATGAATTATGTTGCTAAACTAATAGAGTACTTAATAAAAGTGATAATGATATGATGACTGATAATGGAAATCATGATTGTGGTGATGATTATATAGATGATAATCGTAATCTTGATAAGAGGATTATTGTCACGAAACCGTTAAACCAAAATGGAAAAATACAGTGATCATGTATGGTTTCTGAAAATAATGAGGGTATTTTTAATTTTCATTTTATGAATATGTATGAATAGGTAAAATTATTATTATTATTGATTGCATTTCTATGTTTACTTTTACAGATTTTTTATGGTAATTAAGATAATGATAATGATATTAATGATTATAATGGTGTTAATAATAATAATGATGATAATGATTATGATAATGAGGATGAAAATGATCATGATCATAAATATAGTAATAGGATGATGATTAATGGTATTAATAGTAATGGTATTAGAAATGGAAATATTAATAATAATGGTAATGATAATAATAATGATAATGATAATGGTGGTAATGATGGTAATAATGGTACTTGTGCTAAAAATGATAATTATGATATTAATAAAAATAATAATGATAATGAATATGATAATAATAGAAATTAAAATGGTAACAATAATAATTGATAAATAAAAAAATAATGTAAATGATATAAGATAATGGTAATGATAATAACAATAATGATAATAATGGTAATCATGATAATAATAATAATGATAGTAATGATTATTAAGATTAATAATGTAATGATAATAATACTAATGATCATGATAATAATGATTATAATAACAGTGATAATAA
>NW_020872229.1:33546-43546 GCF_003789085.1 Penaeus vannamei
TTTTTTGCGGAGTACCAGGTATGGTTATGCGAAGTATGTGGTTGACGTAAAGTGGGCGTTCATGCATACTCATTAGGTGGGTAAATATGCGTGTGTGGGAGGGAACGTGTGTGCGTGTGCGTGTGTGTGTATGTTGTGAAATTGGGTTTGTCTGTTTTGCGTTTTGAGTGCGTATGTGAGGGCGTGTGTGTTTTGTGCGTGGCAGAGTATATGTTGGATTAGTTTGTTATGTTTGTGAATGTGGTGTGTGTGGGCGAAAAGAGAGAAGGGGAGAGAATAGAGAGAGAGAGACGAGAGACGAGAGAGGAGAGAGATGACGAGATATGAGAGGGGAGAGAGAGAGAGAGAAAGAGGAAAGAGAGACTCACGGGTGCGGTCTCGCAGGGGGCCGAGTGGAAGGTGAGGGAGTCGGCAGTGGAGGCTCGGATCGGTTCTCTCTCCTTCCGTAGGTCGAGTTGGAGGGAGGGAGTGATAGCAGGGGATGGCTCTCCGAGGGTCAGTCAGTAAACGACTCTATCTCTCGAGATTCTCGCTACGAGACGCCACTCTCGATCGAGAGAGATAAGAGAGAGAGAGAGAGAGGACGATGGGATGTCTCAGATCCTGATCCGTACTCGATGCATTCGTAGAAAGAGATAAAGCAGTAGAGAGAGATTCGTAGAGATAGGCGAGAGAGGCAGAGATGAGAGAGATGACGAGAGAGGGGAGAGAGAGAGAGAGAGAGTCAGAGATGATGACGAGAGCACGTACGAAGAGTAGAGAGCCAGATGCACGCGGAACCTTCGCATATCACACTCACCATATTACATGAGAATGAGAGACGAGAGAGAGAGAGACAAGAAATCAATTTTGTTGCGCTCGTCTCCTGTCTACCTACGTATGTATAGCCGTTCCATGTATCGTCGTGTGGCATGAAGCCAAGAAACATAACCTACACTGAATTTTATTTATATATTTTCATACATTCGGCGCGCCTGCAGATCAGCCACCAATGTGCCTGAGCATTTTATCTTTTTTTTCATTCTGTCGTCTCGCTCTGCTTCGCCTCTCTCTCTTTTCATTTTTTTTCTCTCGATCTCATATGTCCTTTAAACCGCTCGTAGATCGATAAGTATACCAGCGGGTGTGGTCGCTTTTTAATTTTCCTCTCTGCGATATCTCGCTCACCCAGCTCTGAACTCAATGCCAATTTCTGTACCCCTTCTCAATTTCCGTTCTCTTTTTTTTTTTCTTTTCTTTGACTTTCGTGGTACATATCCCTCTTACTTTTCCATTTTGTTATATAATCTTCGTCCTCGTTATACATTTTGTTGTATTCTTACTGAATATTAGAATTATCTCCTCTCCCGCATGTTAGCTGCTCTCATACTTTTCGGCTTTTTTATCTCTGCGTTCGTGCATCTATTTGATTTCCTTTATACTCTGGAATTATTTCCGGTTCATTCTTAATGGACTCTCATTCACATATTGGATCGCAGACTCACTCGTTCTCACTCTCCCTTGACCTGATTCTGTCAGTCTTAATAATATCAAATTTATTTATTATATATTATTATTAAATCATCTTTAATCTAATATATCCGTTTCTTATCACTTATCAGCTTTTCACTGCTACTATGAATCGCTCTAATCCCATACCGACTTGTTTATATACTTAACGATTCTCGGACTTCATTTTTATATGAAATGCGACTATTGTTGTCTTATTACTAATTCATTGTTCATTAATGATGGTCTCTGTTCTTCTACTTCATTTTAATTATTATTATTTTAATTATTATTTACTCATTGTTTATTAATATTATTGTTGTTTGTTAGTTGCGTTGTTATCTACTTATTATTTGCACTTATTCTCTTTTTCTACATGTATTGCTATTCTTTCCTTCTTATATGATTATTTCAATGTTATTTTTCATTATACATAATAATATACAATGATATGATGAATAATCCAATAATGATTAAGATAATGCATAATCTGCATGATATACATCATTATAATAATTCTCGTTTTTGCCTCCTACTATATATATGTATATCTCATATGTACACGGTATACAATGGGCACAAATAAGTATAATCGGGTATATATTATATATTATTATATACCTTACGTATATTATATATTATATATCTTATATTTCTTGTTATTATGGTATATATATGCTATATATATACATATATGTATAACTGTGCTATATCTACTTTATAATATATATATATATTATATATATATTAGCTCGTATATACTATTGAGTGATATCAACATTACATATTATATATATGATAATATATACTCATATATTTCTATAATATAGTATATATATATATATATATTCTTATATATTCTACTATCATATTTCATATATCTCCATATATACGTAGTATCTATTATATAGTATTGCACGCTACTATATATCACGTGATATATATAATGTAGTATATGTTCTATGTGTATGATCATATATACATATATCATATATAGGTCATATATACGAAGCATATCTGTTATGTCGATCATATATGATTTGTATACACCTGCAAGCAAGCACCAGAAGCACAGCACACCAGCACCACACACCATGCACATTCGAGCGCGATTCCTGTCCCGCACGGATTTTTTTCTTACTTCCATAACACTTTATCTCTCTCTCTCTCTCTTTTGTCTTTCTCTCTGCCGTCTCTCTCCTCTTCTCCGTGCTCTCTTCTCCATCGTCGAATTCTCGGTCCTCTCGTCTCTTCTACTCATCTCTCTCTTCTCTTCTCTCTTCTCCGTCTTCTCTCTCTCTCTCCTCACTTACACTCTCTCTTCTCTCTCCCCTCCCTCAGCCTCTGCTCCCTCGCTTCTAGAACTCCCCCCCCACCCGCCTCCCTCTCATCTACTCTCTCCTCTCTCCCCTCCTCCCTCTCTCTATCCCATTGCTTCGTTCCTCCGTTAACCTCCGTGCTCTCCTTCTCCCGCTCTTCCCCTCCTCACTTTCACTCTCTCCCCCTTCCTTTCCTCGCTCGTCTTCCTCTCTCCTTGCACTCTGCATCTTCCCTGTTACGCCTCGCCTCTCTTACCGTCTTCCGTTTCTTCCTTTATCTCCCTCCTCTCTTTCTTCCTTACCTCTACCCCCTCGCCTCCCCACCTCCCCCATACAACATCCCTTACCCTCATCCCTCCTTCCCTCCTCTTCTCCATCCTGCTCCTTCTTCTCTCTCTTCCTCTTCTCTGTTCCAGCTCACTCAAACGTACTGATGGAGTCCCCTCTCTCCTCTCTCTCTCTCTCTCTCTCTCTCGACACACCGTCCGTTATGTCACACACACCATTCGGGACACACACCACACACACACACAACACACCACACCAAGCCACACACACACATGTCACACAGCACAAACTACACACACACGCACCGCACACATGCATTGAATGACGTCGCCACTTTTTGCAAATAGCTCCGTCGCACACACCAGGTGTCTACTAAAGACAGTTAATTGCCTAAAAACAGGTACAGCAAGGTTAGAAGAGAGAGATAAAGGGGAACCTGAGGGACTTTTCTCCAAGTATAAATAAACTTAAACATTGAAGACAAAATAGATGATAACCCCCAAAAAAAATAATATATATATTTATATATATTATATCTTATATATATAATTATATATATATATATATATATATATATCTCGTTGTGTGTGTGTGTGTGTAATGTGTGTGTGTGTGTGTGTGTGTGTGTTGTGTGTGTGTGTGTGTGTGTGTGTGTGTGTGTTGTGTGTGTGTGTGTATATGTATTATATATATTTGTGTGTGTGTATATATATATATATACTATATCTATATATAAATATATTATTATTTTATATAATATATATAAATAGTAAAGGGACAAAAGCGGACAAACAGGTGACGGAATACATCACCAAACTTAACATGATAAAAATAATAATAATAGATAACACAAAGTATCAGAAACAAAGCAACAGATAAAAAACACAAAAAAAATGACACCCAAAAAAAAAAAATCAAAAAAAAAACACAGATAGTCAAAACAAACTTAACAGATAAACAAAACACAACAACCCACACACACACACCACTAACACACAAAAGCCTAGAAACAGAGAACAGATATAAAAATAATAATAGGAATAAAAAACAATCTAACAGATTAAAGAAACATATCAAAACAAACTTTAACAGATAAACAACCAAAAACAAAAACGACACTCGAAAAACAAACACAAATAAACAAAAAACAGACACCAAAAACAACAATCTCAAACATAAACACAAAAAATAACACAAAAACAACAAAAAACAAACATCCAAATAAACAAAAACAAACATAATAACACTTAAAGACATAAAAAAAAAGAATCGCTAATCAGATAACATAATAACACAGGCATGTCGCTCGAGCGGCTCCCAAGAGCTTTGCAAGGCGTGCGAAATCGCCTGCAGGCTCTGCTCTCTTTCTCGTCTCTCTCTGCTCTCTTTCGTGTCTCTCTCTCTCAAATCTGCTCTCTCTCTCTCTCTCTCTCTGCTCATTCAAGTCTTCTGCTCTCTTCTCTTTCTCTCTCTCTCTCTCCTGCTCCTCTGGTCTCTTTCCCTCCTCTTTTCTCTCTTCTTCCTCTTCTTCTTCTCCGTGTCTTTGCATCGTCTCTCTCTCACTCCTCTCCTCTTCCTTTCGTCTCTTTTCTCTACGTCTCCTTCCTCGCTCCCCTTCCGGTCGTCTCCTCTCCTTCCCTCTCTTCTCTTCCTCTCTTCTCTCTCTCCCTCTTCTCTCTCTTTCTCTCATCTCTCTCTGCTTCTCTCCCCTCCTCCTCTCTCTCTCTTCTCTCATTCTCCTCTCTCTCTCGTCTTCTTCTCTCTCTCTCGTTCTTTCCTCTCTCCTCTCCTTTTCTCTCTCTCTCTCTCTACTGCTCCTCCCTTTCTCTCTCCTTTTTCCTATCTCTCTTTCTTTCTCTCCCTTCTCTCTCCTGATCTTTCCTTTTCTCCTCTCTCCTCTTTTCTTTTCCTGTTTCTCCTCTCTCGCTCTCTTCTCTCTTCACTTTGTCTCTCTCTCTCACTCGCTTTTTTCTCTCTTCTTTGACTCTATAGTTTCTCCTTTCTTTCTCTCTCTTGCTTCTTCTTCTCTCTCTCTCTCTCTATCTCGCCTGTCTCCTCTCTTACCCTTCCTAACCTTCCTTCTCTTCCTCGATCCCTTCTTCCCCATCTTCCTGCTCTCTCTCCCTCTTCCTTGTCTGTCTTCCTCTTCTCATCTCTCCTCTCTCCTTCTCTCTCATTGTCTCTCTCTCTCTCTCTCTCTCTCTCTTCTCATCTCTCTCTTTCGTCTTCTCTTTCCGTTCTCTTTCTCTTCTTTCTCTTCTCCTGTTTGCGTCTCTCTCTCGTCTCTCTCTCTCTCATTCCGTCTAGACAGTCTGCGAGTCGATAAAAGTATGTGGTCTATCATCAGCGCGACCAACATGCCTGCTCCGAGCCGAGGCCGACTGAGTCTGAGGCTCCATGCAACAAAGGTATGTTCATGAGGAGCCTGGGAATGGGTGAAATTTCCGGTCGCTAGAATTGCCTGTGCTCTACAGTGGACACCCGATATGTTACGGCCAAACATTGCTTGTTCGTCTGTCTTTTTACTCTTTATTTTGTGCTTTTCCCCCTCCTCTCTCTCCCCTCTTCGTCCTGTCTCTCATCGTCTGCTCCTTTTTCCTCTCGTTGTCCTGCCTCTGTCCACTTCGCTTTCGTTCCTTCGTTTCTCCTTTCTTCTCTCTCTCGCCCTCTTCCTCTATTCTCTCTCTCCCTATCTCCTCGCAGTCTCTTTCCTTCCTCTCTTATCTACCTCTCCCTCGTCGGCTTCCTCTCTTTCCTCCACGGTTATCCGCTCCGCGCCTTCCCCGCCCGTCTCCCCCTCCTCCGTGCTTCCGCCCTCTCATTTCATCATCCTGTCGTCCCTGCCTCTCCTTCGCTCTCCTTCCGCGGCCGCTCTTTCCTTCTCTCGATTCCCTCGCTCTTCTCTTCTCGCTCATCTCCTCTCTCATCTCGTCTCTTTCTGCTTCTCTTTCTCTAATCTCTCTCTCTCTCCCTGCTTTCCCTCTGCTCTCTGCTTGATCAAATTATTGGATTCTTACTTGTTCGCTGTCTTTATTATTGGGTGGTTATTTTTTTCTCTTGACAAAATTATGGTTCTTATTAAAATGGGATAGGTTGGGGGGGGGGGAATAATTATTATTCATTTTATGCGGGTAACTGTTTACCGGTTTATGGTAATTTTGAATTGATAAAGTGTGTATGTTTATGAAAGTCTTCATAGGCAGTATATGAATAACGGTTTTTTCAAAGATGTCTACTTTCAGACACTCTTTTATTCGTCTATACTCACATTAGGATGAATATGAATCGTTATGATATACTTTTTAAGATGAAAAAAGACAGTTGATTTCAGGTTTCTTTAAACTTTTTCTCCCAATATGTTGTACCGTTGAACTTCAGACCCAAAACACCCAATCACGAAGGGCATAACACTAATAAATCTCTCGAGAACCTCCCTTGTTATCATCCTCTCCTCCTTAAAGACCTAACTAGACCCTTTCCCAAGACTTACCATACCCCGTTTCGCCAAATACCATTCCGCCTTCATAATTCGTCAATCCCTCTTTAGCCTATTATTACCATCCCTTCTTTAACGACCTGAAAGTCCTCCTCTTCTTCACGACCTCCTATCGACCACCCTTGTTTAGACCTCCTCTCTGCCTGTAGATGATCGATCGCACTTGTTACGTGAAGAGCAAGAGTCGGCAACCTATGGCACGAGTGTCATACGTGGCGCGCCGAAGAACGCTTGTTGTGGCACGCCGTGGTGATTCGGCAGACACAAAGAGAAGTTAAAACAGCAGATAATATGGTGAGTATAAATCTAAAAATTATAAAACGTTATTTTTTTTACAAAAATACTAAATGCTACAAGGAATAAATATTTATGTTATGCATGTGCAGGAAATAATCTGGGCATACAGTGCTGAAAAAAAAATTGGCACGGAAGGTTATGAATAAGAAGGCATTAATTATCAACTGGCACACTGTATTCAAAGGTTGGCCGACCCCTGGTGGAATAAGGACGTGTTGAATACCCGAAAGAAGGGAAAATGGCCTTATGGTAGGACTTTGGTAGCGGACAAAAAGTCTTTTCATTGATTTGAAGCTTCGAATCGGTCTTAATGTATACAAGAAAAATGCGCATATGACCGAATGTTCGAAGCGGGATTCGGAACATGTTTGACAAAGAGTTTTTGACCCGTGACTTGTACAGGGACAACCCTTCAATGATTGTGAGGCTTTGGATAGGGTTGTACAGGGTCGTTTAGAAGCCAGAGTGGACAGGAGGTGGGGGATTAGTGCTGGCGAGGAAAGGAGGAAGGGGGAAAAGGAGGAGGAATTAATGTTGGGAATAAGTAAGTGGGGATAAGTAAGAGAGGTTAGTGAGACGGATGACCGGAGGGCTTTGGAAGTAGGCTGTGGTNAGAGAGAGAGAGAGAGAGAGAGAGAGAAGAGAGATATTATATATATTCTATATATATTATATATCATAATATATATATAGTATTATATATATATACTATATTATATATATAATAGCATGAGGAGTGACAGAGAGAGAACAGGAGACGGCAGAGACAGAGAGAAGACATGAGGAGGAGAAGATGACAGGAGGAGGAAATAATATATAACTTTACATATATATTATATATATATAATATATATATATGAATATATAGTAATACGGTGACATATTAATATATATAATTACTAACACACCACCACACAGACAACACACCACTACACACTAAAACTACACAACACAAATAACACACACACAACACGACACACAACACACACACACACACACACCTACCGACACCACACGAGTTACTAAACTACATAGTATACTATAGTACTATAATAACATCATATAACGTTATATAGCTAAATCTACTACTTATACTAACACACACACACAACACATCCACATCACACACACACACACTAGCACACACACACACACACACACCCACACACAACACACACACCACACACATCACAACACACACACACACACACACACTACACATATATATAGGTATATATATATATATATAGTATATATATATATATATATACATTTTATATATATACAAAATGTATATATAGATATTCATATCTTGAAACAAAATAACCTTGTGCATATAGATGGATAGATTAGAAATATAGATAGATAGAAAGATATATTGTTAGTCGGACGGATGGTTAGATGGACGGATATACGGATGAATGAATGGATAGATGGATGGATGAATGGGTGGATAGAGGGATGGATGGTTAGATGGATGGATGGATGAATAGATGGATAGATGGATGAATGGATAGATGGATGGATGGATAGATAGATGGATGGTTAGATTGATGGATGGATGAATATATAGTTAGATGGATGAATGAATGGATGGATAGATGGATTTATGGATGGATGGTTAGATGGATGATGAATGAAAGGATGGATGGGTGTGGGTGGGTGGATGGATGGATAGGAAGATAGACTGATAGATAAGCAAATAGATAGATATACATGTCTGCGCTTGTGCGCGCGTGCGGACAGCCGTCCGAGAGCGACGCCTAACCTCGGCTCCTCCGCAGGTCCGGCGCCGACGGTCCGGCCGCCATTCGCCCGGAGCGAAGGAGCTGCTGCGAGGCGGAGCCCTCGAGGACCCCGAGGAACCCCGGCGAACCGCAGCCCGTCATGCCCCTCGCCGGCCCCCCGCAGGCTGTGATGGCCGCCGCCCCCTGGCGGTCCCCTGAGGCGCCCAGAGGGGTCGCCGTCGCCGGGGAGCACGAGGTGAAAATGGCGCCAGTGGGCTCCGTGGGCTTCCTGAGCAGGGACGAGTGCAGCAGCCCCTCCGCCATCAGCGCCGCCGCCAGGATCGAGGCGCAGGTCGACAGAATTGACAACCTGAAGGCCGACCTCGACATAAGCACCCTGAGCCCCGACTCGCAGCTCGTCGTCGGCCTCATCACCAAAACGCTCCGCAACGAGATCAACGACCTCAAACTCGTCCTCCAGAGAAGAGACGAGACGATCCGCGGCGAGATCAGAACCCTGAAGGAGAGACTGACTTCCTTAGAGACAAAGATTGACGACTGCAACGAGAAACTGAAACACGAGAGTACGTATAGCTCGCTCTGGTGCTGCTTCGGATGACAACGCCCCTGCATTTGACAATATTTGTGCAGATAGATACAATATATAAGTATACTGCACGAGTGTGTGGAAACGTGTGTGTATACTATTATATGATATATATATATATATATATATATATATATATATATATATATATATATATATATATATATATATATATATTATATATATTGTAAATTCAGATGTGTAAGAACTGTTTTTCCTCATAAGTAGGGGAAGAACGTTAAATGTTCCTTATGAAAAAGTGCTGTGGTAGACATTAAAAACATTAAGCTTGTAATGAATAGGAATGTCTCAGTTATAGAACAATAATCCAGTGTGCAATGTGATAATGGGAACTATGGTGTCTGCACGCGACATTGTGGCCACAGCTTTTGTAAAGAATTGTAGATTTCATAGAAATGTTTATATATGATGTACAGTGCAGATGTGTTAGTGCAACAGCTTGTCCGGTGAATGAGAAAGACAGAGAAGGAGAGAGGGTGAGAGTGAGTGAGTGTCATGAAGATGCATTCTTAATCTAATCTCGGTGGATGCCCAGGAGGAACAAGATCGAGATTTGGTGCGAGGTGAAAAGTTGGGTGGATATCATACCTGTTCATGGTACAGACGTCCTAATTTCGGATCTGCATGAACCAAAGATAAATTTGTTCTGTCAGTTTTATTTCAGATTATAAAGTATACTGAAAGATTTTGCGTCTGAAATGTCAATTGTAAATGCAATTTAAAAATATATGACTAAAAGTTAAGGGCCGTTAGAGTC
>NW_020872229.1:76046-91046 GCF_003789085.1 Penaeus vannamei
ATCACTGAAGAAGTCTTGCCTGCCAATCCCAGCGTTTTAAACGCTTTTATTCCTTCTGCATAGGTTCCGCACCTTCAAATGCTTTTGTTGGAGTTTATGGCTCCTGCTGCCATACCTCTCCGTCTACTGACTTCAAATTTAGTGATAAAATAAGGTAAAGGGAAGCATTAAAGTGTGTAATAAGGGGGGAATGCCCATATAAATGGACTGTGTGACTGAGACCTTCTCGAAACGGCATACTGACAGAGAACGAGCTGAGGAAGACGTCGCAGCCAGCCGGGCGGGACGCCATCCCAGTACAGACATCTTGGGAGCCCCCGACAATGCCCGGAGGAAACCTCTCACCTTGACGCTAGGACCATCGGAGTGAGGATCTCATCAAAGTGAATAGATCCTGTGATGCCTGTGACAGGACTGATAAGTGTGTGGTAGGATCGAGATGTTTATTTCGCGAGTTAGTGATGGGTCGGTAGAAGGGCCTATCCACCCCCAGTCCAGCAAAGTGATATTCAGTTTAGTTATCATTGTAAGTCTAATTTAGTTACTACATGTGATTTCCTTGAAGGGAAGATTATGTTCAGAGTACGGTACTGGGGAAGGGATTTGTTGTAGTGGCCCTTGAGACTAGGTTAACAGAAGCGGAGTTTCTTTTTGTTTACTCTAGGGAGAGAAAATATAAATTTTTGTTCCTTGACATATGATGACCAGGATGCCACCCATGTAACCGCATTTCTTGTTGTAAACATAAATATCTTAAACTGGAATAACCTTTATACAGACCATATTTAATTAATATTACCAAACATTTAGAAGACCCAGCCACCCCACGTCTGCCTAGACTGCTGTGCCAATTTACCAAATTAATACCAAAATATGGGGGTTTCAGGATACCTTATTTAAAACAAAATCCAGATGGTGGCAGTGCTACCAACTAGTTATGTTTAAAGGATTAATATGAATATGAATATAAAGTGATAATATTAATTTCTAATTTCACAATATTAGATTTCTTTTTTCTGTGAGTTGTAAATGTTGGCAGAAATTTAAATTATGCAACCGACATCTGTGGCAGAGACCAGCGGCAAAATTGAAACTGACATATATATATATATATATATATATATATATATATATTATATATATGTATATGTATGTATATCTATCTATATATATATGTATATATGCATATGTATGTGTGTGTATGTGTGTGTGTGTCTGTGTGTGTGTATGTATGTATATATCAAAATATCTTGTTTACCTCACGCCCTCTGCTCCTACTTTCCACACACAAAGGATATATATACATATATATATATATATATATATATATATATATATATATATATATATATGTGTGTGTGTGTGTGTGTGTGTGTGTGTGTGTGTGTGTGTGTGTGTGTGTGTGTACACATGTACATATATATACTCATGTATATATATCCACACACGCACACACACACACACACACACACACACACACACACACACACACACACACACACACACACACACACACACACACATATATATATATATATATATATATATATATATATATATATATATATATATAATATATATATATACATATATATATATATATATAAATATATATAATATTATATATATATAACATCTAAACACTGATTCTAATGTTATGCATTGATTAATAAGACGAACTACACCTGTTGATTTTTAATCCCCACGGAAGGGGACGCCATTTTAACCTTTTGAACCCTTGAATCTCATCCCCAGCACGCCGTTGGTTGTCTGTTTGTGTGTATGTGTGTGTTTGCGTGTGCGTGCTTGTATTTATAAGCATATATGTATATGTATGTCTTACTGCGTTTTTGGTCCTTTTCATGTGGAATCAGCCAGAGTATCTATTATGGAGGCGCGCCCTTTGAAGTCCAGATTTTCCCAACTGGCCATAAACAGTCTGAAGTTGCCGATTACTGTTTAAACTCTGGATTCCGGATTTTGAACTCTAGATCCTACACTATTCGGATTTCAAGGTTCAGGACATCGGATTTTGAATTTCATATCCAAGATTCAGATCCCTGCGAGGCAAATTCTTGTAATATCCCTTGCCAGAGACTAGAATTTGAATACTGTGTATCTTATTTTGCTTTCTTTTCAACGCTCATTAAATCCTAAGGGAATGCCCGCGTTCGTGCAATCAGCGCCCTTAAGAGACTTCCCATTCCGCAGACGACATCCAATAAAATCATTAAGTCGGTCAATATAGGACCAGATGGAGTCAACAAGGAGTCGTTGTTACTTGACAAGTTGTTCGTAAGATTGACAGGTGTTGCAAGAGCATATATTTAAGAAGAAAAAAAATGAACGAGGAACTGTCAGTATAAATGGAACATCAAAACCCGCTAATCTGCACAGGGTTCCAACACTT
The DNA here is from genome assembly GCF_003789085.1 of Penaeus vannamei. Lineage (NCBI taxonomy): Eukaryota > Metazoa > Arthropoda > Malacostraca > Decapoda > Penaeidae > Penaeus > Penaeus vannamei. The sequence continues at coordinate 78,457 of NW_020872229.1, forward strand.
CTTCCTGAAACGCCAAGGTGAGTGGATTCACTTCTGTAATTTGAAGCTAATCCCTTGTACATCCGATGTAGACCCCATGTAGATGTAGATATAGATTTGTGTAGATATGATTACAGATACACACACACAAGACTATATACTTCGTTTGCGGTGATAATTGTCGAAAGCAACAATTAAATCCGACTTTTAACCTGCAATGCTTGCGTACCTCCCATTCAAAAATCAGGAAAATTCGTTTTAAAAAATCGTTATTTCACCCTCTAACCCCTTCATACTCCTGAACACGACCCTGATTAGAAACGATTTCTATCTCTCTCTCTCTGTTTTTTTTTTTTCTTTCTTTCTTTTTTTACCTCATCGCTGTGAATCATATTCGTGTATATAAGATTTAAAATTTTCTGACATTCCTCATTTCGTCATGCACTATATTATTCTAGACGCAACAGCTGTGTCTCCTGACAATGTCTCGCCTGGTGCTCCTCGTGGTAAAGTTATTCTATATGTTGTTGTTTGGTGTGTATAATGAAAGAAATGTTTTATAATGTGCTCTCGTCTTTTACGTTGTTTTACCCTCACATTATACTGATGTTCAATTCTAGATTCAAAATAGCAACTGGGTAGAAATCTATCTTTCTCTGTTTATCTGTCTAGTTATTTACCTATCTATATATATTTAACTATCTATCTATATGACTATCTATGTATCCCAATCTATTCATTATAGATTTACACATAACTACTTGCCTACTCCTACCCACCTGTTCACCCATCTCCTTCTCTCTCCAAAAGATGGCGCTGACGGCGGTGCCTCGAGCGACGCCCTTTACGTGCCCCAGCAGCGGCATCTTCTGCTCCAGTTGCACCTCCATCTCCATGTGCAGCGGACCTGGAACCGAGGGCTTAGAAGTCAGCTGTAAAGATAATCAGGTTATTGGTTTGTCTGACATTGCTACCTAGTGGTGGATTCGTTGGCTGTGGTTCGTGAAGTGATGTGTGGTTTATTTGTGTATGCATGTATTGACGTCTCCTCTTCTCTGTCTTTCTATCTGTCTTTATTTCTATCTTTATCTCTCTCTCTCTATCTTTATCTCTCCTCTATCTATCTATCTATCTCTTTCTTTATCTCTTCTCTCTCTCTCTCTCTCTCTCTCTCTCTCTCTCTCTCTCTCTCTCTCTCTCCTCTCTCTCTCTCTCTTCTCTCTCTCTCTCTCTCTCTCTCTCTCTCTCTTCCTCTCCTCTCCTCTCTCTCCCTCTCTCTCTCTCTCCTCTTCTCTCTCTCTCTCCTCTCTCTCTCTCTTCTCCTCTCTCTCTCTCTCTCTCTCTCCTCTCTCTCTCTCTCTCTCTCTCTCTCTCTCTCTCCCTCTCTCCCTCTCTCCTCTCTCTCCTCTCTCTCCTCTCTCTCTCTCTCTCTTCTCTCCTCTCTCTCTCTCTCTCCTCTCTCTCTCCTCTCTCTCTCTCCTCTCTCTCTCTCTCTCTCTCTCTCTCTCTCTCTCTCTCTCTCTCTCTCTCTCTCTCTCTCTCTCTCTCTCTCTCTCCTCTCTCTCTCTCTCTCTCTCTCTCTCTCCTCTCTCTCTCTCTCTCTCTCTCTCTCCTCCTCTCTCTCTCTCTCTCTCCTCTCTCTTTCTCTCTCTCTCTCTCTCTCTCTCTTTTCCTCTCCCTCTCTCTCTCTCTTCTCCCCTCTCCCTCTCTTCTCCCCTCTTTCTCTCCCTCTCCTTCCCCTACTCTAGCTATGCGGAGTCTCGGGCAACTTCTCCTCCTGCTACGAGAAGAGCGCTCCCGAAGCCGGTTCCTGCGCGTGTCAAGTCAGCGAGGGCTTCCTGGCCGACCCCTACGACCCGCGGAAGTTCGTGATGTGCTTACCCGACGGGAGCCAAGTCTCCTCCTCGTGCTCGGGCGAAGGCGAGGTGTTTGACGCCGTCGGGAATTCGTGCGGCTTGCCAACGACCACCACGACCCGCGAGCCCATCGTGTGTGACGACGTGAGTCCCCTTTGCCTTGGCTGTTCCTATGAGGTCGTATTGCTGGTTTCTTCTCCGTTTTCTTCGTGTAATTATGCTCTCGCGTGCTCTTTCTTATCTGTGATAATTGCAACGGTATTGAATAATCGTTATGGTTATAATGATGATTAAGATCATTATAATGACAATAACGTTAATAATAAGGATAATAATGGTCTACCCATGCGATAATAGTTATAGTAATGACAAGAACAAAAATAATCGCTGAACATCATTATCATTACTATGGTATTAACAGCAACATAACCTAAACCCACAGATCGGATACTTCAAGCTGACGTGCACCTCCTTCTACGCGTGCCCGGCGACTGGCGAGCCGGCGCGAGTGTTCGAATGCGGCGCTGGCGAGCTCTACGACGAAGGCGCTGCGAAGTGCGTGCCGGCGGAGGACCTTCGGCCTCGTCCTTTCGTATGCGGCTGTGACGACGGGGCATTTCCGGACACGATCGACTGCAGCCATTTCCACATCTGCGCCTCAGGGAGCGCGGTGGGAGAGCCGTTGTCATGTCCCGAGGGCCACGTGTTCAACAGCGAGCGTGGCTTCTGCGTCGAGGGAGAGTGCTCGGCGAACGAGTGTCTGGAGGCTGCTCGGATCTGGCGCCCTTCTGAGGAACCCCAGTGATGCGTGTCGAAAGTCTCTTCGTTTTGGCTGTGTTGCCACGGAGGAAGACGCAAGAGAGGAAAGGGGAAGCGCCAACGGGGGCAGAAAATTCATTGGGTTTTGTCTAACATCAAGGAGTGAGAGATAGGAAAGAATTGGGATATTTCATCACTGCCTAAATGAAGTAAAATTGGAATACTGACCGAATAAACTAAAGTTACCAGCACTGGAATGAAATGTATTTTCTCCTTCTCTACACCACATGGTTTTTAACCGTCAAAATCGAATCCCATTTATTAAAATATTTCTCATTCAGCGGTCATCTAAGCTGTTGTTGGTAAAGCAGTCACAACATCAATGTAATTTTATTTTTGCTGTTGATATTAACGACCCTTTTCGTTACTGCATAATTTATACCCAAGACTTACCAATTCATTTGTGTAAGGTAGACCACTTTGGGAGATGGAATGACTGACTTTTGTCAAGAAAATTAGGGGCTGTGGATAACTGTGAGTCCTTAGTTCTCAACCAGACATGGACATGACAATTATCACTATTAAATGCACTCCTTGAATTCTTGTTGGGAAATATAGCATTGATGGATTATAATATTTTCTCAAATTCTTCACCTATGTGAAAAGAAAATAGTTTTGCAAGTTAGCTATACTAATCGCACTTGCATTATCAATATCAAGCATTGCAGGATATAGCCAAGTCTGCATATATGCACCTGCCACGTCTTCACATTTAAACACTATGCACATGTCTGGGACCCGCCATCCCTTCCGCACCCCAGATGTTGAACATCAATTTACTAACCTTGTGTCGTATAATGGGCCAGGTGAACACACGCCTTGCATCACCGCCCTGTGAGGAAGGGGCAGTTAACAACTATTTGACTATTGAAGGTGTTGAAATAAAACAATACAATTAACTACTCAAACATATCCAACTAGTATTTTAGTGGTTATAAAATCCATGGTCATCTGATGCTACCAGTTACACAGAATTAATTAAGTACCTGGAAAACTTTATCACTATATTATATCATTTAGTACGGTGTCTGTCGCAAATAGGTTCTCCATCCTGGTAAAGAACTATGCTATGATTAGGATGTACAAAGTATCACGCTTATGAAACCGTAATAATGGGAGTATCTTGGCTTTCTTGGAGAGTGTCATCCACCCATCAGCAGTGTTGGACTACCACTGACAGGACCATATTTTTACAACTTGCTTGTCTGCTGTGAACATTTCTTTTATAAAAAACAATAAATAACTGAATAAGTGAAAAACCTATTCTGGAATTGGATCCTAGTCTATCTCCAAACATTTTGCCTCAGATTCTGTCCAGGTGTAGACTTGGTGTGGCTGTACCCTTATTCTTCACAAAAGGTCTGATCAAACTCCCCCTTCACACCTTACAGCACTTTCAGTACCAATATACTGGCTATCTAAGACTCCAATGATCCTAGTCATAATTCCCCTGTGCCTCAGGAACTCCCAAAGCACTGATATGAACTGTTTCTCTAGATCAGTGCAAACAGCCCACAATGAAGCTTCCAACGGCACTCTTCAATAACTAAGAGTACCAGAATATGGGCTATTGTGGACTTGCAAGCTCTGCTGCTTTAGTACCTACTAAGGTCTCTGATACATGCTAGAGTGTGAACATATCCTGGTATGCTGAGAAGTGCAATGCATCGATGATTAGAGGAATTTCATCAATCTCCTCCTTTTAGAGAGGGATGTCCACACCCTTATGCTGGTCCAGTGGACTGGAACAGGACTGCCAGATTGCAGTCAGGACGCCATGCAAACCTTACGCAATAGGATCGTCACCATCCACAAATAGCTCCGCAGGGATGCTACATATGCCTGCTGATTTATTAGCCTTCAGCCTTTAGATCACTCTCCTAACTTCAGTCAGGGCACGAGATTTCTCGCTGATGGGTGGATCCGGCACCTGAATCATGACACTATTTATATGTCTAGCTGTTGTTGGGTCAGCCTTGATGTTGTTCTTCAAAATGTTCTGCCCATCTACTGTAAGGAGGGATTAGAGTCTAGTTTTCTTTGGGTAGGCAGGTCAAAGGTCATCTACTAAGAAATGTCCTTCTAGCTCCTCAGCAGTGTTTCTTGTGTACTGTTCCTTGCCTTTACTCAATAGTGCCCGAGTTCTATGCACCAGAGAACGAAGCGTCTAGATCTCCGGTCAGTCGAGCCATGCAACATGTTTCAGTAGTTTCCAGTGTATCTTGCAAGGCAAATTTTTTCCTTTTTTAGGGCTTTGCACTAGAATGTATACCACAGCAATACAGGGTCTATCAGGTTACCGAGTGCTGTGAAATTATCAGACATACAGTATGCAAACCTCCATGCACAATCTCCCTCCCTCTATGAAGTGGACCATCCATCTCTGGAAGATCCTCTATCGAGTGCTAGCAGTGATATGGTCAATGTCTTTGGCTACATTACCCATGCCACTGTACTTGTCCATCGATATGAATTGGAGCACCGGTATCAGGAGCTTTAAATCCACAAGATCTGGGAGATGCCAAATCCCAGAAAAGGGGTATATTCTTATCGCTAGAATTAGCAGAAACATATTGGAGATAACTATGACTACCTCTTCAAGACCATTACTATAGGTCAACCAGTGATATACATAGCCATCCAAAGTAATTATGCCACTGCCAAGACGTCTAATCTCTGAGAAGGTAGCCTGTCTCAGGTTAAACCTCGGGCAGTCACTCAGGGTGGACGCCACCTTTGCTACCCCCTCCGAATGTTACTCCATGTAAAAGAGGGCAGATGCCTGCAAGGCCTATCGTCCGCATGTGGGGTTCACCAAGTTGCTAGCAATGGTCATAATTGTGATCATAATGTAGGCAGTTTCCATGGGTGGCAGCTGCAAGCAAGGAAACAGGTAGAGTAAGCACTTAATACTATACAAGTTATCATATCATTGCTTCTTATTGCCCTGATCATGAAGCGTCCACCCTCTTTTGAGAGTTGAAACGGGCAAGAAAGTTTAAGCTTACCATGAATATCAGTCTAAAGTGTAGCTGGGATCACACTTTCACTTGCAGCCAAAGACATAGCCTTGAACGCGAGGATCCTATACGAATCCACACTGGAAACGACAACCCGTGTCACAGACTAAAACTGATATCCGAACGGAATTTCTATCCTTCCTGGGCCCATAATTTAACTTGGTATGAAGGTCTGACGGCCGCTGTTTAAATAAGTATCTCTTGGATTTCGGTTTTGGAGATCTTGTTTTCTCTTTTGGACTTCTGGAGCAGAGATGTGTGGACTTTAAAATGAAAGAAAAGGAAGGAGAAAAGGCAAAAGATGGAGTGAATGCTGATGATAGGAAATTATTATACCAAAGTGATTCAGGCAAATGTTAGTTTATGTGAAGTTTAAATGGCAAATTACAAACACGAGATTTAGAAGATACTTAACATGAAGTAGTTTAGTATGAAGATGCATACTTGCAGGTAGACATGTCGATGCACTAAGCCACTATCAGACATTCGCCCTCTGTCACAGTGTCATACCGTGTTGGTGTCAGGATTGAAAAGCTTGGCACGTAGCTTATATATATATATATATATATATATATATATATATATATATATATTATATATATATATATATATATATATATATTTTTTTTTTTTTTTTTTTTTTTTTTTTTTTTTTTTTGGGGGGGGGGAGGTTGCGTTGATTTGTTTGATGATTCTTTGATTATCAAATAAGTTTCATCTAACTGGTGCTTTGTTTTTATTAGTTTTGATGCGTAAACTCATTTAGAAATGCTGAGCGTTTGAAATCTTAACTCTTAAATATTTGTATCTTCGGGAATCGGGGACGGCCACTCTTGGTTCAGAGAGGGCATTCACCGTCGACCTTAACGGCGATGCCACAGGAATTGACATTTATGTATACATATATATATATATATATATATATATATACATACATTTATAATTATATATATGTATATGTATATATATACACATATTTATGTCAGGGACGGAATTTTTCATATAGTAATTTACTCAAATGTAGGCCTATTCTAACTGTATTCTCTGTGCCGTTAGAATTTCGGTAGCGTGACTTATAACGGTCGTTTAAGGGTCGTGGGGCGGGAATTAATTCACTCTTCTGTTGAGTGTTATATTATAACGGTTATAGACATATTCAGTATAGAAATATTGAACAGATGGCATATCATTCTGTAAATCTTAGCAATAACAATATATATATATATATACAACTCAAACGAACAGCCACAAATAGAAGCAAACGCGGTAACTAGCGACGTACCTAATATCACAAAAGAAGAAATAAAAAGAGCACTTAAAGGCATGAAGAGAGGGAAAACACCAGGCGAAGACGGAATTAGTATAGACCTCATATTAGATGCAGGAGACATCGCAACAGTGAAACTAGCCAATCTTTTTAACAAATGTCTTCTCAGCGGAAAAACTCCGAAAGCCTGGAAAAATGCAACAATTATCTTGTTACACAAAAAAGGCGATAAAAAGGACTTAAAAAATTACCGACCCATAAGCCTCCTTTCAGTTACTTACAAACTGTTCACGAAAGTCATTACAGCTCGCATCTCTGACAGTCTGGATTCCAGCCAGCCTAGAGAACAGGCAGGCTTCCGCAGCGGATTCTCAACAACAGATCACATCCACACGCTCACCCAAATAAGAGAAAAAGTAAACGAATATAGGAAACTCTTGTGTATGGCATTCATCGATTATGAAAAGGCATTTGACTCTGTACAAATACCAGCAGTATTAGGTGCTATTCAACAACAGGGAGTGGAGGAGGTATATTGTAATATATTGGAAGATATATACAAAGACGGGACAGCAACCATCAAACTCCACACAGAAACCGATAAAATACCAATTAAAAAAGGCGTTAGACAGGGCGACACCATCTCACCAAAGCTGTTTACAGCCTGCCTCGAGGAAATATTCAAGAAACTAGAATGGGAAGGGAAGGGCATCAAAATAGGAGACGAACACCTAAACAACCTAAGATTTGCAGACGACATTGTTCTCCTTAGTGAATCAGCTGATGAACTGCAGCAATTAATAAACGATCGGAATAGAGAAAGCCTAAAAGTCGGACTTAAGATGAACAAGAAAAAGACTAAGGTTATGTTCAACAGCAGAGTCCCACTCAAACAAATACATGTACAAGGCGAAGCACTAGAGGTAGTAGACAGGTATATATACCTAGGACAACTCGTGCAGACAGGCACATCAAGTGAACAGGAAATAAAGCGACGAATCAGTCTAGGCTGGAGTGCCTTCGGCAGGCACAGTAGCACACTAAGAGGTTCCTTACCATTGTGCTTAAAAAGAAAAGTCTTTAATCAATGCGTCCTCCCAGTTATGACCTATGGGTCAGAAACATGCACTACAACCAGGTTACTGGAGAGGAAACTAATAAGCGCCCAGAGAGGGATGGAAAGATCGATGATGGGAATTAGCCTGAGAGATCGGAAGAGGGCGACGAGGATCAGAGAACAGACGAAGGTAGATATACTCAAGAGCATTAAAAAGAAGAAATGGCAATGGGCAGGGCATGTATGTCGGAGACAAGACGACAGATGGATAAAGAAAGTAACAGACTGGACTATAAATAACTTAAGGAGGCCAAGAGCCAGACCAATGACACGATGGCACGACGAAATAGCGAAATTTGGGGGCCAAGACTGGAAACAAACATCGCAAGACAGGGAAACCTGGAAAAGAATGGGAGAGGCCTACGTCCTGCAGTGGATTGGCTCAGGCTGAGATGATGATGATGATGATATATATATATATATATATATATATATATATATATATATATATATATATATATATATATATATATATATATATGTATATATATATATATATATATATATATATATATATATATATATATATATATATATATATATATATATATGATATGCATGTATGTATGTATATATATATATATATATATACCATATACATATATATATACATATATATATATATACACACACACACACACACACACACACACACACACATATATATATATATATATATATATATATATATATATATATATATCCCACATACATCCATGCATATGCCCATACACTCCTCTCTCTCTCTCTCTCTCTCTCTCTCTCTCTCTCTCTCTCTCTCTCTCTCTCTCTCTCTCTCTCTCTCTCTCTCTCTCTCTCTCTCTCTCTCTCTCTCTGAATATGCAATCATTAACTACATTCTCCCTGTAAGCACTTGTGGATATATTCAGTGTCTAATCAAGTGCATTTCAGCTGTAATGAGGATCGTTTCAACGTATTTATTTTCCTACTTTATGTTTATGGTTTTCCCCGAAATCCTCCAATGCCTTTTCTTTACGGTTGATGTATATAAAGCAGGACCAAAGCTGCTGGATCACACTTCCTTTCTGTCCTCTGCCCAAGGTAGGTCTCATAAAACTCACATAGATGAGACGTGCATGTGTATAATGCATACAAATTCAAGCGTGTGGAATTCATGATGAACAGATTGCATCAGGAGCAACGAAGGGCAGGACAATAAAACACACGAATATTGCATATTCGTGTGTTTTCTTGTCCTTCCCTTCGCTGTTCCTGTTGCAAATCCAAGCGTATACGTGCATGCGAATTGGAGAAGTACGTAAAATAATGCACATTCATATATCATTCTCATTCTTTGTTGCAGAGTAACATCAGAGAACATGATTTCTAAGCAATTTCTTCTGTTGGTAAGTTGTTTCGTCGTCTCTGTAACACCGAGGTCAAAACATTTACACTTGAAACCATTAGCCTACACAAATATTGCGTACTATATGTGCGCGCTGTTCTGGCGCAGCGGTTAGCGTGTTGGACTAGCAATCTTGCAGACCTGCGTTCAATCCCATGCCCGGCCAGTGAATGGTAACCCTGGCCATTCCTTGAACACAGGGGGAGATTTAGAAGCAAAATAAAACAGACAGTATGTCATAGCAAAGAATATCCATTGTAAGAAATGGAATTAAGACTAAATCTTATGTGCAGAAGGCATTGCACACATTTTAATTATAAACAGTGCACATTTTATGTACATTAAGTATGGCAGGTAATATTTTCTTATACTGAAGTTTGTGGTTCTCCCCTTTGTAGTGAATCAGTTAACTACTATCAATGGTCATGGTCCCACACTAATAACTCCCTTCCTTAATCCATGTATGGGTCACGTCTGCATTTAGTTATACCCTGATATACAGATCCCCTTCATATGTGGGAGCGTGGGGGATGCTATTTGGGAATCAGGTTTCAGTGCGTCTATCTCCTTGGAGCCGATAAAATTAAGAATGAAAAAAAAGGCGACTTGGAGCGCTAAAACTGCGAGACCAAAAGAGATTGTAGGACGTATAACGTAGTATAGTATTCATGCATCCGCGGACTGTAATTTTTGGTTTAAGAATTTGGCCTTAAACACTACGAATTAACTATCCTACCCTTTACGAGGTCGGGCTGCTGGCAGCGACGGCTCAAGGGATGAAAATGGCGCGACAATTGCCTGACTTCCAGTGCCAGAGTGCCGGCCTCTCGTGCCTCGACTGTGGCACCATTGTCATGTGCGTTGGCGACGAAACTCTCACCGCCTACAAGATCAGCTGCGCTGAGAACCAGGTCAGTCACGCTGCCCTCCATGTCACCTATGACATCTCCTGCATAGCAGAGAACCTCTGCTAGAAGTTCTATGTTGCAGATGTGCGGAGAGTCACGCGGCGTAGCGTCCTGCTTCGAGGAAACCTCTCCCGAGGCCGAGCAGTGCCACTGCGGAGACGACCACGGCAAGAAGCCGGACGTCTTTGACAACACCAAGTACATCATGTGCCTCCCAGACAGCTCCCAGGTGTCCGTGCCCTGCCCTGACAACCTCATCTACAGCCACAGTGACCTCAACTGCATAGAGCCGCCCACACCCACCACGCCCTACACGCCCACCTGCGACCAGGTCAGACCTTTGTAATCTTCCTTCTTCCCTGCCTCACAACTTACACCTTGCTCTTCCTTATTCTCATGCGCAATCTCCATCCAGGTTGGCTTCTTCCCGCGGCTGCCCGAGTGCACCAGCTACTTCGCCTGCTTCGTCGACAGCTCAGGATCCCTCCAGGCCACAGCTGTCTTCGAGTGCAACAGCGGCCAACGCTTCGACGAGTCCGCCGGCAAGTGTGTTCCCGAGGGAGCCCTTCTCCCGCCAGCCTTCCAGTGCGGCGACGTCGATGGGCCCGTGGCGGACACTGTGGAGTGCAATGCCTTCCACATCTGCTTTGCCGGGACCAAGCTGGGCGCCACGCTTTGCTGCGAGGAAGGCAAGAAATTCGACCCTGACACCAACAGCTGCTCTGACTCTGTGGCAGATGACAAGTGTCCGACGGTGGCTCAGTGCGTCGATATGTCCGCCTACGAGTATGCATGTGGAGGTGAGACTCATTTCTCGCTAAGGTGGCGTAATATTGCGTATACGTGTGGAAATCGTGCTTGATGTCTGTGTTGCTAAAGTCGACTCTTTGGGAGAGTCCGCTGACCTGTTTCCCTTTCCAGGCCCGACCACCCCCCCTGCAGAAAGCCAGACAACATCAAAATAGTCTGTGGATTCCCGCCTGGAAGTGTACTGGACAAAATTTCGGACACATGCTTCTCCAGAGCAAAATTCATAACGAGTATCAAAATGTTTAACTGCATAAGTTAAATAAGGAGTAAAAAATAATGGAACTGCGTCACTCAACAAAAGGGCATTATAACAGTGTGTTTCAGTTTCAGTTTATTGGGTGTGGAATAAAATATTCAATGCATGATAATGTCTTTTACAGATCCTTTGAAAACTTTGTAAAACGCAACCTCAGCCACAAAACATTAAAAGCTGAGAGAAAAAATACCCTATAGCTAAGAAAAGTTTGTTTCTTTACTAGTTTTTTAGTAGCTCTTCAACTTCCTGGATAGATAGATAGATAGATCGTCCTGCACACACTGGGGGTTAAAAGCTCGTAATGATCGGAAATATGTGGAAGTAAGATGTAAAGAGACAAGTTAGCTGTCTAGATGATACATTGAATCGAGCTTAAGGGTAAAAGAAATATGTTATCTATAGTAATGAAACAGTCAAACAATTTTGTTAACAAAAATAGCACTCGTGATAACAGCGACACGCACACATATATACATGTGTGTGTGTGTCTATACATGTGTGCGTGTGTGTGTGTCTATACATGTGTGTGTGTGTGTGTGTAGGATGCTCCCTTGTATTAAACGGGGGAGGTTCACGGAAACGATCCCTTTACTGATGAAAGGTTAGGAGAAGCCAACGAGAATCTTACTGGGACGCGAAGCCGAACTCGGGGCGGGTGAGGTGGAAACGTCAGCCCTTGAACCCAAGGTCTATACAAGTATATATGGACCTTGGGCTGGCTTGCCCCTGGGCTCGACCTCCGCTGACCCCTCGAAAGGTCGGTTCAAGCACGTGTGGCGCAGACTACCACATGGATTAATGCAGTGGTTTGAATTGGCTTGGTCGGCAACCGCCATTTTAAGAAGGTGCAGGAATGCCTCCTCTTCATCACACACACACACACACATACACACACACACACACACACACACACACACACACACACACACACACACACACACACACACACACACACACACACACACACACACACACACACATCCACACAGACGCAAAACACACATACACAAAAATAAACACGCATACACACACATATATATATATATATATATATATATATATATATATATATATATATATATATATTTGTGTGTATATGTATATATGTATGTGTATGAATATGCGTTGTAAGCGCACTAAGATAAGCTTCGATTATTTGTGCGCCATCAATACAATTACACAAGATCATTGT
>NW_020872229.1:103546-108546 GCF_003789085.1 Penaeus vannamei
AATATTCTTGTGTGTGATCTATAATATAGGCTTCACCATTCTCAGCTTTACATATTTGCATGGAATGATGCAATTCTCTCGATTATACATAAAACAATATGATGTTCAATAACCATTATACAGAAATAACCCACAATGCTCATAGTTCTCAAACCTATTCTTTGCCTCAGTCTTCCAGGATATCTTTTTTCATTTAGAAAGCCAGGAAGCAACCGTGATTTCCGGCACGTACGTTCTCAGTGACGAAATATTACACCACGTTCAGTAACCTTGCGGGTATTTAAGCCGGCGCGCGGCGAGGAGCGTCCTGCGCGACCATTCTTCCCGCCGGCTTTTGAATTTCAACCTGACCCACGACCGCCAACCCGCCACTCGCCAGGAAGTCCCCTGCAGCTGTCAGGTATTTTTGGCGGCAAGGACCTGGTGGGCTTTAAAAGTCGCGCGCGAGAACTCGAACTCTCGTATATGCATGTGTAAATACAAAAGTGCATAAATGTGTATATATATATATATATATATATATATATATATATATATATATATATATATATATATATATAGTGCGTGTGTGCGCCTATGCAGACACTGTTCATACGTTCGTGCGCGAGTATGAGCGCGTAGGCACGAAAGTGCGCAGGTGCATATGTGCGCATGTACATGCGTACAGGTTCATATGAGTGTAGGCGAGTTTAAATTCATGTGCGGATACATGGGTATGTATGCTGCTGTTTGTCTACGTAAGGCTATAAGCTTCCATATAGCTTTGTGATAAAGTACATTATGTATGGGTATGTTCCGTGCTTATACATGAGGGCACACGGGTTTAAAGGCGTAAATATGCAAATTTGTACATATGGCGTATATATTCATGTATGAATGTGTACATATACATGTGTATATAAGCATGTATATATGTGTATGTGTATATAGGTATATATAAAGTGCGTGTATATGTGTATGCACGGGTGAATGTATAGGTAGACATATGTAGGTATTTATGTGTATATGTATAGGTATACGTATATAGGTGTGTGCAGGATGTAGGAAGGTGGATAAATAATTAATTATATGTATGTATGTACGTATGTATGTACGTAGAGGTAGTTATATGTAAAGCAAGTACAGATATATACACATATATATGTGCTCATACACGGATGAGTGAGCACATACAGGGATAGATACATGCGTATGTATAGTGTTATGTAGGTTTGCGAGGTATGCAAAAAGGGGTGTTTACATATACACGGGTGAGTATACACTCATGTATACTCACTCACTTATCATTAACATATAGCAAGCGCATAAAGGGACAGGCGATGTGAACATATGACTAGGTCAGACTATGATGGACATGTATGTAGTTATTTATAACGTAGGAATAAGTATCCATATTCATAAGCATAGGTACAAGAATAAAGGTGTATGCTTGCATATGCATATGCGTGGGAATGAGCATATGCGTAGTACTTAGAGCATGTGCGGGAATAAATATGTCTGCAACAGGTGCACATACGCACAAATGAAGTTAATAAATAAAATAAAATAAAACATATATGCACTTCTGATAATTAAGCCCAGCTCACGGGAGTAGTGAGCAGGCCGTGCATTGCCGCTCCTAAGTCCACAACAGGTAGGACCAAACCTGCTGGGGGGACTTATCAATGGCATTCCGGCTAAATTACTCCCCTCCCACCAAGATACACCTAAGCCAGTAGGTGGGAGGTAAATCGGCTGTCCACCTCCCAAAATAAAATCCATGAACATACAAACAAAGAAAAGGCCCTCATTCCCCGGAGGCGAAGGAGCCCCTGGTTACGGCGGCGATCAGGATCGCTCCGGAGCAGGGGGTGCTAAAAATATCCGGGTAAAGACAGGCCGCCCCACGTTGATGAACCTTTTGCACATACAATATAAGGACCATGAGAACTGAATCCGACTTACTAGCTTTACTAGAGGAACTATCTTCCATTAAATGGGATGTAGTAGGACTCTGCGAAGTTAGAAGACTAGGCGAAGAGCAGAAGTTAATAAATGAGGGAAACGTGCTCTATTGGAGAGGAAAACCTCTGGGTAGCAAACAGGAATTAGGGGTAGGATTCTTAATACACAAACGCTTAGAAAAGAACATCGTAGAATTCTATAGTGTCAGCGAAAGAGTGGCTTCTGTAACAATAAAACTAAACAATAGGTACAACTTAAAAATCATTCGTCTATGCTCCAACCTGCAGCCACAGTGATGAAGAAATAGAAAGCTTCTATGCAGATGTTCATTTAGCCAGCGAGAGAACAAAAACCCATTTCACAATAAGTAGGGAACCATGGAACAGGCACTAGGACTAGTCGACTTTGCGGAGGCTCGATCACTCAGTATCATGAATACATTCTTCGAAAAAAGACTAGAACGGAAGTGGACATGGAAGTCGCCTTCTGACGTCAAAAACGAAATTGACTTCATAATTTCAAATAAGCGCGATATAATAAAACATGTAGAGGTTATAAATAAAGTAAATGTAGGCAGCGACCATAGAATGGTGAGAGGCGAAATTAAAATACATCTCAGAAGGGAAAGGAACAAACTAATGTGTAAACCACAGCCAAACTTGACTAACTTGAGGATCAGAGCAACAGAATTTAGCCTAATCCAAAACAGATATTCACTCCTCCGCGAAGATCTCAACATCGACCAAATCAATAAACAGTTCAATGACATAATAAAAGAAGCTGCACTTGGAGTAGGCGGAAGAACGACAATCGAAGCTCCAGCAAGCTCTCGGTAGAAACTAAACAGCTTATGCAAAAACGTAGACATGAAAGTATCGTCAAATAGGGACAAGATAGAATTGGCTGAACTAACAAAGACCATAAATAAAAAGAAGAGGGAAGATGTACGGAAATTCAATACTCAAATAATAAATGAAGCAGTGACTTCAGGTACCAGCATGAAAGCAGCTAAAAGAAGACTAGGAATAGGGAGAAATCAAATGTATGCAATTAAGAAACCAGACGGAGAAGTAGCATATAACAAGAATGAAATCATCAAAGTAGTGGAAGACTTTTACAGGGATCTATACAACTCAAACGAACAGCCACAAATAGAAGCAAACGCGGTAACTAGCGACGTACCTAATATCACAAAAGAAGAAATAAAAAGAGCACTTAAAGGCATGAAGAGAGGGAAAACACCAGGCGAAGACGGAATTAGTATAGACCTCATATTAGATGCAGGAGACATCGCAACAGTGAAACTAGCCAATCTTTTTAACAAATGTCTTCTCAGCGGAAAAACTCCGAAAGCCTGGAAAAATGCAACAATTATCTTGTTACACAAAAAAGGCGATAAAAAGGACAAAAAAATTATCGACCCATAAGCCTCCTTTCGGTTACTTACAAACTGTTCACGAAAGTCATTACAGCTCGCATCTCTGACAGTCTGGATTCCAGCCAGCCTAGAGAACAGGCAGACTTCCGCAGCGGATTCTCAACACACATCACATCCAATGGCATCGATTATGAAAAGACATTTGACTCTGTACAAATACCAGCAGTATTAGGTGCTATTCAACAACAGGGAGTTGAAGAGGTATATTGTAATATATTGGAAGATATATACAAAGATGGGACAGCAACCATCAAATTCCACACAGAAACCGATAAAATACCAATTAAAAAAGGCGTTAGACAGGGCGACACCATCTCACCAAAGCTGTTTACAGCCTCGAGGAAATATTCAAGAAACTAGAATGGGAAGGGAAGGGTATCAAAATAGGAGACGAACACCTAAACAACCTAAGATTTGCAGACGACATTGTTCTCCTTAGTGAATCAGCTGATGAACTGCAGCAATTAATAAACGATCGGAATAGAGAAAGCCTAAAAGTCGGACTTAAGATGAACAAGAAAAAGACTAAGGTTATGTTCAACAGCAGAGTCCCACTCAAACAAATACATGTACAAGGCGAAGCACTAGAGGTAGTAGACAGGTATATATACCTAGGACAACTCGTGCAGACAGGCACATCAAGTGAACAGGAAATAAAGCGACGAATCAGTCTAGGCTGGAGTGCCTTCGGCAGGCACAGTAGCACACTAAGAGGTTCCTTACCATTGTGCTTAAAAAGAAAAGTCTTTAATCAATGCGTCCTCCCAGTTATGACCTATGGGTCAGAAACATGACTACAACCAGGTTACTGGAGAGGAAACTAATAAGCGCCCAGAGAGGGATGGAAAGATCGATGATGGGAATTAGCCTGAGAGATCGGAAGAGGGCGACGTCGATCAGAGAACAGACGAAGGTAGAAGATATACTCAGGAGCATTAAAAAGAAGAAATGGCAATGGGCAGGGCATGTATGTCGGAGACAAGACGACAGATGGACAAAGAAAGTAACAGACTGGACTATAAATAACTTAAGGAGGCCAAGAGCCACACCAATGACACGATGGCGCGACGAAATAGCGAAATTTGGGGGCCAAGACTGGAAACAAACATCGCAAGACAGGAAAACCTGGAAAAGAATGGGAGAGGCCTACGTCCTGCAGTGGATTGACTCAGGCTGATGATGATGATGATATATATATATATATATATATATATATATATATATATATATATATATATATATATATATATATATATATGTGGTGTGTGTGTGTGTGTGTGTGTGTGTGTATGTATGTATGTATATGTATATATATATATATGTATATATATATATATATATATATATATATATATATATATATATATATAAACATAAATATATATATACGTATATATATACATATATACATGAATAGATGTGTATATACACAGACACACATACACACACACACACGTATATGATATATATATATATATATATATATATATATATATATATATATATATATATATATATATATATATATATATATATATATATATATATATATATATATATATATATATATATATATATATATATATATATATATATGTGTGATATAAGTTATAAAAAT
>NW_020872229.1:116046-118546 GCF_003789085.1 Penaeus vannamei
AATAAAGACAAAATCTACAAAATATTCTTTCATTTTAAGCCATAACTCAAAACACCCTTTCAAAATTACTCTTGACATAAGGTATGAAAAAAATAACGAAATCATAATAAAAATAAATGAAAGAGAAAAAAAGGTTTCTAGAATGTTCCTCTAAGTGTCACTCTTCCACAGTTTGATTGTTTTATCATTTTCTAATGCTCCTGAAGCAATGATGTTCTGTGTCGGATGGCAGGCTGTACATAGTACAACATCTGAAACATCAGATCAATTAATTAATATAAAATACATATCAGTTTATATAAATAATTTGATGATGATACTTGAGACCTCCGTACACATAAAAAGTGTATCAAAGATCCCCCCTTCAAAATCAGAATTAAAAAATCATGTATCATACCTGAATGGCCTTCTAACTTCTGAACAATTTCTTTGGTTTGCAAATTCCAAATATAGATAAGGTTATCTTCTGATCCAGAGACAATCCACTGAAATGGAGAGAATTAGAGAAATAAATAAACAAGTAATAGTAGTTTCTGCATTACCAACAAATATTAGGCATCATCCATCCATATCTTTAGTTGTATTCATTCAAATGCAGTAGGGAATTTGAGCAAAATCATAATTATCTTTGTTACTGACACTGCCTCAATGGTAGGCAAACACAACAAACCTACACTCTATGGTACAGGTAAATAAGTTGGCATCACCTGCTAGAAACCAGTGCCCTCGCTTTCATGATATATATTCACAAAAAAGACTTGGTTTGTGGCTTCAAATAAAAGCAGGTTTGAAAATATGAATCCTTAGTGCTACTTTTTAACTAAATTTTGCTAAGAGTATCCAGCCACCACAGTGCAAAGTCCACATGACAGATGGGCTGTAAGTTGTGATTGTACTGAGATATTGGCACAATGACCATTCTCAGTATGGCATGACACCCATGCCATCCAATGTATTTCTATTATCATTATTATTATTTGTCTTTAACATTACTACCAATAATCCTTTTGTTTTACCATAGTTTATCATAACAATACACACTCAATTCACTCATTCCATACACATTCAACAATTCTTCTCATATAACAAATGGTACCCACCTTTCCT
This sequence comes from Penaeus vannamei, assembly GCF_003789085.1. Lineage (NCBI taxonomy): Eukaryota > Metazoa > Arthropoda > Malacostraca > Decapoda > Penaeidae > Penaeus > Penaeus vannamei. Next base: position 117,154 of record NW_020872229.1, read on the forward strand.
CCTGTTACAGAGAAATTGGCAAATATGCAATACTTTTCATTCTTGTGCCCTGTGTAGGTCTTGAGACATTTGCCTTTACTATAGTCCCAGAGTTTTAATGTGTTATCTAAGGTTGCTGCCAGTATATATTTTCCATTTGGAGAGAACTTTACAAAGGAGACAGGCGGATTGTCATCATCAATGAGTGTTTTGAGGCACTGCCCAGAAGTAGTGTCCCAGATTCGACTGAAAGGAATTGAAAAGAGAATTAAAAGAATTGTGTTTGCTAATGGCATGAAAACATTAGTCTTTCGACATGAGGTCCTAATGAAGTAAAGTATTAATTAGTTAATATACCTTTTGCAAAATCTAGGCTCTAACTTGTATCTAAATATTTACATAAAAATACTGCTTAATTGCCTTTAAAAATCAAAACTCTATTTCATTTTAATATTTTTAAATGATACATATAAAGACCTCTGATTCCTAAGTAGCAAACAACCCTATTGTATTAAGAGTAATGCTTAATAATAAAAAATAGGTATCATTTATTACTACTCAAATTACATATAATTGTATTTGATCTTTCAACATACATAACTAAAACTTTTAAGTACCAAAAAATTGCTGTTCAGGCTTTAATTTCTTCTCTGCTTAGTGTACAGTATATCTGGTGTATATTCTTTGCATAATTTATCTTTTATTCATTTCCAATGGAAGAAATAAAGTATCTGCTACAAGCTGTGCAAGATAATGAGCATTTCAAAACTAAACTCTTTTAGTCCAGGTTTTGTAATCCTCGATAAATACAACTTTTTGTTTATCATATTTATCGTATGTCTGTTTGACTGTCTCTTTTATAACGCGATGTGTTCAGGACACATACTGAAAAAAAAAAATAAATAAACAAAATATATTTATAAAAATAATAAAATGAATAAATAAATAAATACAACTGAAATTGCACAACTTACCATAACCCATCATAACTACTAGAAACAATAAGTGTGCCATCTCGGTTGAAATTAACAGCACTGACTGGATCCGAATGGGCTGGAAGGGTTTTTAAGCACTTGCCAGTTTTAACGTCCCAAATTCGTACACTCTCATCAAACTGGAAAGAAATTTGTCATAATATTCTTAAATATAAAAATAATTTTATATATATTTCTTTTATCTATAAAAAATGAGCGCCTTTCCTTAACGTCTCACAAACATACTGTACTGAGAAACTAATTCATGTAACTGCACGATTGAAGTGTCATCTAACGACACACTGCGAATGATGGATGCTAGGACATTGGAACAAAGGGGAAAATGCATTAAAAAGATCAATTCACATGTGATATAGTAATTAAAAGTCATAACTTACTGAGCCTGAGACAATAAGGTTGGACTGTGGGTTGAAGTTACA
>NW_020872229.1:126140-136140 GCF_003789085.1 Penaeus vannamei
AAAAGGTATTTTAAATTACCATCCAAGTTAAAGAACATAGCAAAAGGTAAAATAGTTTCGTTTAAAGCCAGAGTGATGTATACAATAACACGAGGAAGAATAAGAGCAGAAGGAAGGGAAAAAGGAGTAGGAAGAGTAGTAGGAGGAGTAGGAGTAAGAGGATGAGGATGAAGAAGAGGAATTGAAGAAGAGTACGAGGAGGAGGAGAAGAAGAAGAAGGAGAAGAGGGAGGAGGAGGAAGAGGAAGAAGAAGAAGAAGAGGGGAAGGAAGGGAAGGAGAAGTAGTAGTAGAAGGAGAGGGAGAAGAGAGTGGTGGAGGAAGAGGAAAAGGAGGAGGGGGAAGAAGAGGAGAAGCAGAAGAAGGAGCAGTAGGAGGAGAAGAGAGAGGTGAAGGAAGAGGAAAAGGAGGAGGGGAAAGAAGAGGAGAAGCAGGAGGAGGAGGAGATGAAAAAAAAGAGAGGAGGAGGAGGAAGAAGAAGAAAAAGAAAAGTAAGAGGAGTAGGGGTAGAAGAAGGAGGAGGAGGAAGAAGAAGAGGAAGAGGAGGAGGAGGACGACGACGAAGACAACGAGGGCCAGGGCTTGGACGAGGGCGAGTGTGAGGACGAAGGCGAGGTTAAGGAGGAAGAGGAGAAAGGTTACCAGAAGGAAAAGTAGAAGGCGGAGTAGGAGAGGTAGAAGAAGAAAAAAAGAAAGAAAGAAAAAAAGAAAATAGAGAAAAATTGTAAGGAAAAAACAGGCACTGATCCTGAGCCCGTCCCTCCGGCGTGTCCCCGAACCCGCAGCGTGCAAACCCCGTCACGCCGACTTCCCGACGACGGCGGCTAACGACAGGCGACACAGCGGTGAGTAACAGGGTCGCGGCAGAGTCTGTCACCCATGCATGGCTCTCCACGGGCCGGCTCCCCTCTTCCTCTCTTCCTCTCCCTTTCGCTAAACCTTCCTCTCTCGCTCTGGCTACTTGTTCTGTTTGGTTTGTCTTGCCCTTTCCGTCCCCTGTCTGTCTGGTTGTCTCTCTGTCACTACCCACGTCTCTCCATTTCTGATTCTATGTCTGTCCGTTTGTCTGTCTCTGTGTCTCTCCGTCTGTCTCTATGTCTGTGTGTCTATCTGTCTCTGCGTCTGTCCGTCTATCTGTCTCTGTCTGTCTCTATGTCTGTGCGTCTGTCTGTCTCTATAACCGTCTGTCTGTCTCTATGTCTGTCCGTCTATCTGTCTCTATGTCTGTCCATCTGTCTGTCTCTATGTCTGTCCGTCTGTCTGTCTTTATATCTGTCCGTCTCTATGTCTGTCCGTCTGTCTGTCTTTATGACTGTCCGTCTGTCTGTCTCTATGTCTGTCTGTCTGTCTGTCTTTATGACTGTCCGTCTGTCTGCCTCTATGTCTGTCTGTCTATCTGTCTCTTTGTCCGTCTATCTGTCTCTATATCTGTCTGTCTGTCTGTCTTTATTTCTGTCCGTCTGTCTGTCTCTCTCCATCCGTCTCTTTCATTTTTTCTACCTCTTTCAAAAGACCCATTATAGTGGAGGTAAAAGTTAATATATGAATAATTTACGGAAGTGCCAGCAGTTATGCTTTTTTGCCAAATATTTAAGCAGGGAATCTAAACTTTATGGCTGTATAAGAAAACGCGTTGCAAGTGCTATGGAATAAAGGTGAAAGTCCTATTGAATAGAGATACAAAGCGAGACGACAAAAAAAAAAAAAAAAAAAAACAGGGGCCGCTGTATTCGAAATTAATTATTGTCGACATGTAACCTCTGATTATGCACCGTGCCTCTAAGTGGTTGCGTAGTGATTTCCAAACAATTTCATGATTCAATTCACTGTAAGAAACTGGTTCCGTAAGCCGGGTATCTTTAAGGCACGATCAAAGGCAAAATTTACTTCCTTAAAAGTTTTCTGAGGATAACTTTTATTTATTATTATTATTATTATTATTTCTTTTTTTTACATTTTTCAACATAGTTAAGATATATCCATTACGATGCTATAATGAATGCAGTTATTCACTCTCATATTTTTTTTCTCTTAAAATGAATGGAAGTGTATTAGAAGGTCATATGTCTCCATCTCTCTGTCTCTGTCTCTGTCTCTCTCTCTCTCTCACTCTCACTCTCACTCTCACCCTCTCTCTTCCTCTCTCTCTCTCACTCACGCTCTCTCTCTCTCTTATTTGAAGGTCAGTTTCCTGCATTATGAATTCCACCATTTGACTCGCATGATTCTGGACTCGCCCATGTATAATCCAGAAGGGCGAAAGCGGAAAGAACTCACTATGTTTTTTTTCTCTATTGCTATAGTACTAACCACAGTATGAATATCTTCTATTCTAACAGGTAGGCTGGAAATTATAAGATTTGTTTATGTCTCTAGCAGAATCTATTATACCATTTTTAAACGTTAATTTCCCCTTAACTTTGTTATTTTGTATTTTCATCATGAAGTAATACAAGCCCTTTTTCCCACTTTAGCTTTGTCATTGCCTGGTACTAATCTCGAATTATTTCCATTGAGTGTAAATGTTACCAAAGCCATAGTTCATTGAGAAAAAAATTAATTGGAGGTCCATGGAATGTCAAAAACACTAATACCGTCCAGCATCGACGATACGTATTATTGAGAATGATCCATCAGATTTTGCTTACTAGTGATCGATCTATAAAGTCTGTTGAATTTCCTGCCTTGGATGTTCAATTTTGAACATCTTCCTGTGTACTCCCTCTGTCCTGACTTCTTTCAATCTTCATTAGTGTTTGGGACGGCTCATCTCTTTTGAAGTTTATTCCGAACCAGGACTGATTACTTTCGTTGAATTTTCAGGAATCAACAGGTTATCGATCATAGTGAACGTAACAACACGATATCCCAGGTCTGAGACATCACAGTGAGAGTGGTGTTCCGGTAGCGTACAATTTCCAGCCGTTCATGGAAGCTCCGCATATTGCCCTTGACCTAAACCTGAACTATGTACGTTACTAAGGCTGTCGGACAACCAGTGATAAACGTTATGTCTATTGTAGTGGAAGAAGATTGCTTTTTTAAGGCTCTCTATAAGGAGGGAATTATTTTGAACCTGTTTGTCTTTCCCTGTCTCGCTCCTCTCTGCCTGTATCTCTCTGACATTACCCTTTTTTTTTTGCCTGTCAGTCCCTGTCTGTCCGTCAATCAGTATAAGCGACTTTCCATGTGTTCTGTCGTTTTTCTGCTTTTTCCTTTGTTTGACGCCTCTGGGCTAAATACTCTTCGCATTTCCATTGTTTTTATTGTAAGTTTACTTCCATTTTACTCCATTGATGGTGAATAGGCTTTGGAAGTACTAGTGGTTTTTATGGAGCAACTAATGTTCTTTCTTGCTTTAGACTTAGTTTTTGTCTGTCTCGTGTTTATCAATTTCGTCGGCTCATGCTGTGTTCCTTAGTATTTTAATTCAAGAATTTGTGGCGATAAAAAAGTCCCGCCTTCATTTTGCAGATAAAGAAAAGAAGGAAGTTCTTAATGTTAATCCTCTTGCTCTCCGTTGTCTACGGCACTCTTCTCCTTATCTTTTATGAACACAGCTCCTTCTGCGACGCCAAGGACACGGCGTTTCCACTTAGTCACTGGATATGACAGACACTTGATTTCAGCCGTATTAACACTGGGGATGTGGCAAATTATAAAATTCTGAATAATACTCTTGTCTCTCTCACCCCCTCTCTCTTTCTCTATTTGTCTCCTCCTCTACATGCCTGCCTGTCTGTCTGTTTATATCTGTCTTTCTGTCAGGATCTTTCTCTACCTTTCTGTCTACCTGTGTCCGTCTGTGTCTGTCTGTCTGTCTGTCTGTCTATGTCAGTCAGTTTGTCTGTCTGTCTGTCTATCAGTCAGTCAGTTTGTCTGTCTGTCTGTCTATCAGTCAGTCAGTTTGTCTGTCAGTCTGTCTATCAGTCAGTCAGTTTGTCTGTCTGTCTCTGTCTCTCTCTCTCTTCCCACAAAGATACGGAGAAAACGAGAGCCTTAGTCAAATGAGATTTGGGATGAGCAGCCCCCGAATCAACCAAAGTGAGGTTACGGGACCCTCGCTGAATAGAACCAAAGGAAACCCAGTTTTACGGTTCTTGGAAGCCCATTATGCATGACGTACAAGATGCAGGATTGGTTACGACAGTCATTTACAAGCGCTGTTGAAATCTTATAATAGAAATGCGAATTGTTTTGTTGTTGTTGTTTTGGTATTCACGATTTCACTCAGATGCGTTCGTTGGTTTTACTTCACGTATTTGCTTGTTTTTGTTCGTAGGAACAGGAAGAAGGTTATTAACCAATTATAATCACAATCAAACTACGGTAATTTCTTTTTTCTTTTTACTTTCCTTTTTTATTAATTTGTGAAGCTGCCTGGAAAGGGGAGAAGAGCAAAGAAAAGGTAATTGATGTGTGTGTGTGTGTGTGTGTGTGTGTGTGTTTGCGTGCGTGTACGTGTACGATTCCGTGAGCGTGTGCATGTGCGTGTGTGTGTGTGTGTGTAGGATGAAAAGAAAGATACAGGGAGACACAGAAGCAGGTAGACAGACAGACAAAAAGACAGAAACACATTTATAAAACAGGAACAGAAAGACATATCTCGAGGGCAATCAGTCCCATGATTCCACGAACTCCTGGGATCCGAAATGTGAGCATAAAGTATCGGATACTCCATGAAGGTCTGGAACCCACTTTAAAGGGAGTCGTAAACCTTTAAAGGCTGCGGCTGTGATGCTCCTTCTCGGCCGTGTGGGAGGAAGCGTGCGTGTGGGAGGCGCCGACCCCTCGGTTCTCGACTCTTAAGGATTACGTGTGTGTGTGCGTTTAATTCACGTCGGCATTTTTGTTTGTTATCTTTTTTTCTCCTTTTACACTTTCATTTTCTTTTTATAATTCGGCGGCTTTTAAAGAAGAAGAATATTGGATGTTTTGCTGTTTTTTTTTTCTTAAAGCCTTGAAGTTAACGAGAAAGCAACATGGAAACAGGCAGGGACTTTCACCTGTGCGAGTACCCCCTCCCTCCGGTGCCTTCCCTGGTCCCTTCCCTGCCCCTGCCCCTTACCCCAAACCCTGACCTCACACGTCTGATAGCAGATGGGGGTAGGAAGGGGCGAGGAGGAAGGGGAGTCAAGTAGGGCGCAAGGGAGGGTGAAGAGAGGGAGGGAGAGAGACGAGAGAGGAAGGGAAGGGAGAAGGGAAATAGGGAAAGGGACGGAAAGAGAAAAAAAGAGGGAGAGTGAAGACAAAGAGAGAGAGAGAGAGAGAGAGAGAGAGAGGAAGAGAGAGAGAGAGAGAGAGAGAGAGAGAGAGAGAGAGAGAGAGAGAGAGAGAGAAGAGAAGAAGAAAGAGAGAGAGAGAGAGAGAGAGAGAGAGAGAGAGAGAGAGAGAGAGAGAGAGAGAGAGAGAGAGAGAGAGAGAGAGAGAGAGAGAGAGAGAGAGAGGAGAGAGAGAGAGAGAGAGAGAGAGAGAGAGAGAGAGAGAGAGAGAGAGAGAGAGAGAGAGAGAGAGAGAGAGAGAGAGAGAGAGAGAGAGAGAGAGAGAGAGAGAGAGAGAGAGAGAGAGAGAGAGAGAGAGAGAGAAGAAGAGTAGAAAGAGAGAGAGCGTAATGACAACAGCGGACTCCCACTCGCCTTCGCCTTCTCCAACACCTCCACTGCCCCGTCGGTATAATGCCTGGGCGGGACACACTCGGCTTTTGTGTGGGTTAAAGGTGGCGGGGAGGGAGGGAGAGGGGACAAGGGGAAGGGAAGAGAGGGAATGGGAGGGAAGTGGGATGCCATGAAGGACGCTTCTGGGTAGGGGGGAGGGGGGGGGGCGGATAGGGCGTGGGTGGTGCCCATACTCGGACGTCCGAGTGCACATGTGCATGCGTGCGATCGGCTTCGCGACGCAGTGAAAGCGACCGAGGGAGGGACCTTCGGCCCGAGAGCAGAGGCAAGGAATTGCCATGCGTATAGCGAATCAGTCCTTATCTGTGACAAGATTTCTGCATGACGCCCCGATCGCCTGCCGCTCATTTCTGCATGGCGCTACCGCAACACAACACACTTCTACAATCCTACCTCGACGCCGCGAGCAAAAAAACAACCTCATTTTCTCAATGTTCCTCATCAAGCTACACTTAAGGCCAATTGTTTGGTCTCGCGGGCGGAGGCAGTGCCCGGCGTGGGCGTAGGTGGGAGCAGGGGGGGGAGGGGAAGGGACGTGGGTCGATCTGTGAGATATGAGGAGACTCTACCCGGTTCTATGAGGTTGTGGGTCGGCCTCTGTGTGTGTTTGTTTTTATGTTTGTTCTTGTTTGTGTACTGGAGCCGGGGGATGGTCGCATCTAAGGAAAATATTTCAGACTGGATGTAAATATGACGTTCAATCGAATTCTTAGATATATTTCCATTTTTATATGGATCTCATATGATGTTTACTGTGAATCCGTATTGGGGTGGCTTTCAGGGACATACAATATATACAACTCATCCACGTACGCCCATGCAAGCACTTATACGACTACACCCACCCGCGAGGACAGACATAGGTGAGGTCACACACACACGCACACCACACACACACACACACACACACAACACACACACACACACACACACACAACCACACACACACACACACACACAACAACACACACACACACACGCACACACACACACACACACACACACACACAACACACACACACACACACACACACACACACACACACACACACACACACACACACACACACACACACACACACACACACACACACACACACGCACACACACACACTTACTCTCGCAGAACAGGTTTATTAAGAGAGAAAGAAAGCCACGTTTCGTCATCCGTAAAAATAGAACTTTTTAAAACTCCGGCGCGAGACTCGTCCAGGAGAGCCCGACACACCCTTGCCGGCCGGGTGACTCACCTCCCCCCCCCCCTCCTGCCCCCCTTGCCTGCCCTTACCCTCCTACTCGCCCTATCCTCCTGCGTTCTCGCCCTCCTCGCCTTCCCTCCCCTTCCCCTACTCCACCTCTCCTACTCACCCTCTCCCTCTTCCCCTTCCTGCTCCGCCTCCTCCTGCCTTTCCTTTCCCTTCCTTCTTCTCCCCTCCCCCTCTTCTCACTCACTCACACACGCGATCTAACTGACTCATTTTCTTTCTTTTTCTTATACTACTTTTTCTTTCTTTCTTTTTCTCTTTCTCCATCTCCTTCTCTTCCTTCTCATCCTACTCCGTCTCCACCTTCCTTCTCCTCCTCCTCCCTTCCTTCTTGTTCTTATTTTTATCATTATCATTCATCTATGCAATTCATTCGTAAATCATCGTGGCGATTGTTATTTCGAGTCCGTTCCCGACTTTCCATTTTAATCCTTTCTATAAAAGGCAATGCATTTGGCTGTGTAAACAAACATAGCCCTTACTTCCCAACGCCATATGTTAATACACCATCAGATGAAGAGATAAGAAATTTCTGTTCTTTTCTTTTTAGTAAATACTTTAATCCCATCGTCTATTTCTTAACTTCTTCAAATACCACGAGCCTTTAGGAATGACAGAGTGTTCCAGCATCCTGAGTGAAGAGAGCGGCAGACTGAGATGAAGTCTGCCGGATGATGCGCGTCGAGGCAGTGGAGGCGATCTCGGAGATTGCGGTCGGCGAGGGAGGTAAGCGGAAGGGAGGGGGAGGGAGGGGAAGGGAGGGGGAGGGAAGGTGGAGGAGTAAAGAGGAAGGGAGGAGGAGGGAGGGAGGGGGATGAAGAGGAAGGGAGGGGGGAGTGAAGAGGGAGGGAGGGGAGGGAGGGGGAGTGAAGAGGAAAGGAGGAGGAGGGAGGGGGAAAGGAGAGACGGGGAGTGAAGAGAAACTGGGGAGGGAGGAGGGTAGGGAAGAGAGGAAGAGGGTGAGGGAGGGAGGGGGAGGGAATAGAAGAGAGGGTGAAGGAGGAAGAGGGAGGGTGAAGACGGAAAAGAGAGCTGGGGAATGAGAAGGAGGGGAAGGATGCGAAGGAAAGAAAGTGGGTAGAGGAGAAAGGGGAGTTAGTAAAGAAATATGAAGATGAAGAGAAAAGGGAAATGAATACGACAAAGAGAGGAAGAGGAGGGGGAAAGAGAGGAAGTAGAGGGGGGAAAGCAAAAGAAAATGAAAAAACAGAAAGAAAGAAAGAAAGAAACGGAAAAGGGAGGGAGGAGATAAAGAGGAAGAGCCAAAGAAGAGCGGAAAAATAAGAAAAGAGTAAGGCAAAATATGGGTGAAGATAAAGGAGACATGGCGAGGGAGAGATGAGAGAATGGAGACAGAAGAAAGAAGAAGAAGAAGAAGAGAGAGAGAGAGAGAGAGAGAGAGAGAGAGAGAGAGAGAGAGAGAGAGAGAGAGAGAGAGAGAGAGAGAGAGAGAGAGAGAGAGAGAGAGAGAGAGAGAGAGAGAGAGAGAGAGAGAGAGAGAGAGAGAGAGAGAGAGAGAGAGAGAGAGAGAGAGAGAGAGAGAGAGAGAGAGAGGAGAGAGAGAGAGAGAGAGAGGAGAGAGAGAAGTAAAAGCAGTGAAGGTTGTTGCGCTGCAGATGAACCACCTCCCGTTCGAGGTATGTACATCTTGTCCAATAAGAAATCGAATAAAAACAGACTGGGTATCGTTACTTTTTTTTTTTTTTTTTTTTTTTTTGGGTGGGGGGAAATAAAGCAAATCATACGAGGAAAGTTGGCTGATAATATCTATTTTGTAATATACCCCCCCCAAAAAAAAAAAAAAAAAAAAAAAATCGAGAATGAGAATATACCGTAAAAAATCCTGGCTCTATCGAGTCTTGTGACGGGAATAAATGAATAAATAAAAAAGAAATACTAGCAACTGGCTGGCTATTAATAAATTATCGCACCACAATAAACTACTCATTATAGTTTTTTCTTATTTAAAAGCGATCTTGCTTAAATTAATTAGTTATCATTAATCTTTATAAAAAGAACATAAACAATAAAAAAACTATATAATCATATATAAATTATGCGAACGCCTTTTCCCAACCAGTCCAATATATTACTTCAAATGTAAGATTTTTTTTTTTTTTTTTTTTTTTTGGGGGGGGGGGATTTTTATTTACAACTGTATTATTCTTTTACATTTCTATATACGATTAACAACAATGAATTTTGTATTGATATCTATCTATCGCGAACTTTGCCAACAAATAAGTATGAATAAACGAAGTAATCAGACAAAAAATAATAACACATAAAAAAAAAAAAACAAATAAAGAATGCAATAATGATAATAATACCTGTGAAATAGTTGAGTTAGACATATCCTTCACATATGCATTCAAATCATACTCTGAATAAGCCTAAAACTCCAGAGACATTCACGCACGCTTTGAAGTCGTAACAAACATCACAAAAACGAAGTCGGATCATTACTCCCCCGGTGGTCATGGCGCTGGTTTCAAGGTCGAGAGTTTGGAATCCACAAGTTGAATGAGATGTAGTCGCGGTGCTGATTTATTCATTTATGCATTTATCTGTTTGTTCATTTACTTATTCGTCTATTTATCTGTCTATCTATCTACCTAACTATATCTATATCAAATAAGTATATCTATCTATTTATCTGCCTATCACTGTATTTATCTTTCTATCTATATGTCTGTCTGTCTGTCTATCTATCAATCTGTTTATCCGTTTACCAGTCTATTTACTTACCTGTCATTTTGAGAAGGAATACTATCTAGAGTGATGTCATATAAACAACGGTGTGATATTCTGATTTTAAACAACGACGGTAATATTTGTAACAATAGCGATGATAACGATGATGATAATGACAACAACACTAAAATGGAGACAGTTACAGTAATTGTAGGATAATAAGAATGATGATAAGAATGTGGATAGCTTTGGAGAGAGAGAGAGAGAGAGAGAGAGAGAGAGAGAGAGAGAGAGAGAGAGAGAGGAGAGAGAGAGAGAGAGAGAGAGAGAGACAGAGAGAGAGAGAGAGAGAGAGAGAGAGAGAGAGA
>NW_020872229.1:158640-161140 GCF_003789085.1 Penaeus vannamei
TACAGTTGGAAAAATTCAACACGGCAATTTCTTTCCTTTGAATTCTTGGAGAACGTTCAAGAAATGTGAAAAATATAGGCAAGACATGATTAAGGAATTATGAAGCAAGACCCAGGCGAGGTAGAAATGAGCAGGGAATATACTGGAAACAGGACAAAAGCAAGACCCGGGTTTGACGCAAGACAAGACAGAGTTGTAAGCATTATAAAACCAAAGAGGAAAATAGACATTAGCAATACAAAACCAAGTCATATGCAAGAATTAATACAAACTAAGGCATAACCTAGTTTGCAAAAACGTTATAAACATAACAAAACAAAACGAAACAGAGTTCTACAACAAAACCATAGTTGGGAAAAAAACAGGTCAAAAACGAGACAAACCAAAGCATAAACAAGCTGTACGCAAGATAACCAAACCATAATCAGGGAAAACAAGGTAAAGCCAAATTACATGCAAGCCATCATCAAAATAAATCCAAGCCATAATCAGATCAGAAACAAAACACACCAAACATATGCAAGCCATAAGCAAAATATAACCAAACCATAATCGTGTTAAAAACTAGATAAAACCGAACCGCAAGCAAGACACAAGCAAGCCCTAGGCAAGACGCAAGCGAGTCGTAAGCAAGACAGGCAAGCCATAAGCAAGACACAAGCTGGTGTAGAGTCACGTGTCGCCGCCAGAACCGCAAGACGTAACTGAATATTGTTTATCGACGACGCCATTCCCTGCTGAGCTTCATTTACGGGCTGGTGTGATGGCGGAGGAAAGAGAGGGAGAGGGAGAATGGAGAAGAAAAGGGGAAATGAAAAGGAAGAATAATGTGAGAAAGAAGAACAGGAAAAGTGAGAAAGAGAGCGGGGAATATAACGGGAGAAATGGCATGAGGTTAAATGACAAAGGGGAAAGAGAAGGAACAATAATATGGGGAAAGAGAGAGAGAGAGAGAGAGAGAGAGAGAGAGAGAGAGAGAGAGAGAGAGAGAGAGAGAGAGAGAGAGAGAGGGTGAACGGTCTAAAAAAAAAAAAAGGGAAAGGAGAGGAAGATAAACAAGAAAGTAGAGATGGAGAAATAGGGGAAAGTGAAGAAGAGAAAAGAAAAAAAGATGACAAGAAAAAAAGAGGTTAAATGAAGACGAAGAGAAAATAAAGCAAGAAAAAGATGTCGCGCTTTCCTTTCCGCGACGGTCAGGACAAAAAGAGTTGAAAATAAAATAAAAAATAAAATGGAGGAAGAAGGAACGGAGATGAGAAGTTACATGAATGCGAAGGCAAAATGAAGAAGGAAGTAATAAGAGAAATAGGATAGAAAAGAAGACGAGAAAAATATAAGGGAAGAGGAAGATAAAGGAAAAGCAGTAGGGAATGAAAAGAAAGAGTAGGGGATGAAAAATAAAATAAACTGGAGATATGGAAACCAAGAAAATAAAAATAGACATTAAATAAAATCATACGAAACAGGGAATAAAAGAATGAAATGATAGGCCTACATTGTTTGACCGTTGAAATTCTCCAAATGAGCTCGTGAGTTTCTTTACAATCTTTACAACTAAAACTTTTCCTAATCTAACGCTCTTTACGCCAATTTTGGGAGAAACAGTTGTTTGCTTATATCATTACAGAAACCTATATATACCTATTCAAAATTATATGTTCAAAATATCTTATACCTTGACATTGATTACGGAGATTATTCCTTTGTCAACTTTGTAATTGGTCTTTTGTTAATGGATGGATTTTCTTGATTAAAAACGGTCTTACAGTGGATGGCAGATCAGATATGTGGTACGGTGTATCTGCATGAAGTAAATACACTATTTAGTTGTGGTAGCAACCTTCATGATTGTATGGAGTTATTTTGATATTATTTCCCAGACGTTGGCAGAAAAATAAATAGAATTTAAGTGTAAGAGAACCTTGTAGTTTCCTTAGACAAGGTGTGAAGCAAAATTGATAATTTCACAAAGCAAGTAATTTAGTTGGCGCGTTTCTGTAATATCAAAATTATATGTAATGCGATGTAATTCAGATGATAACCAAAGGTGCCATATAGCATATTGTGAAATAATTTTCATATTTACCTTTCCTGCATCACAGAAGCTTTTATCTTCGCCGAAATAATTTTCTTCACACTATCGAAGAAGACTACATCTAAGGACTTCTGAACAATAATGATTACACTGTATCAGTTTCAGTAAGAGAAAAAAATATGTGTATGACATTTTTCAACAATCCATGCCACACAGGAACCCAACGCATCATCATTATTCTAGTGTTAAATGGCTCCAGCAAATTGATAATTATTCTCTGATTCTAACCGTCACGCGAAGCAATCATCCGTAATAAGGGTAATTATAACTCCAGTGCAGTAAATGGCATTTGCAATAAACTTTTTTACTGCGAGGCAATACACCATGTCGCTTGTGCCCTGCATGCTCTCAGACTTCCCTTGACACCAACGCGTAAACGAAAAAGTTGTCGTTTTTCGCTTCATT
>NW_020872229.1:168640-191140 GCF_003789085.1 Penaeus vannamei
CGGGGGTTGGGGGGCGGCAGCCCCCCCCCCCGGGGATTGCAGGCACAGCCCCCGCCGAGGAAACAAAACCTCCACCAGCCCCCTTTAATGGAAAGTCATATGAATAACTATGATTATTTTCACTGTGAGGTTAAATTATTAGGGTAATTTTCTATATTATGTCCGGCGCTCTGACATCGTCGCCCCCGCAATCGGGACCAAGTTTGTCGCTAACGGGGGCTTAGCGCGCAATAAAACCTATCTATTTGCATTATATAGAGTGAGAGGAATCCAACGATACCAAAATCGTCGATATCGGTCATGCGGACGTAATATAGAAAATTACCGACATTTTTAATAATACATGTTGATGACGAAAAAAACTATTTTTTATAAAGACAAAAAAAACATTAAAATAACAACACACGATTTTGAAATCTTTTAAGGTATTTTCTTATAAATATATAGGGACGGTCATCAAAACAAAAACACAACGCTTTTTCGCGCACGCGCACAATACTGGTGGGCGAAAGATCAACAATGGCCGCTGAATCAGATGTGAGAACGATGTCAACCTACTACAAATCTCTCGATTTAGTGGCTAAAAACGTCTTGATGAAAATCTTAAGTATTCTAAAGGTACAGAAAGCTTACCAGATCCTTTCTCTCTCTCTGATGACTGGTCTGAAATCCCCAATGACTGGCTCGATGTTAGTTCTGGTGATATTTATCTCTACCTAATTCACACGCGGGGTAGTTACACAAGAGGAGTTGAAAGCCTACAAATCACTCGAAGCTTTCAAGTATTTTTCTTAATTTTTAAAACAAAATAGGATAATGGAATCTGGTATTCAACATCAGAAAAAATCAGAATACAGCTATCTGTATTTGCTGGGCCATACTAATTGTTTGGTTTGCCGACCTTTACACAAATACCTGGTGTTTACACATAAAAAGAATTAAAGGCCCACAAATCTCTGGAAGGGTACAAGTAAGTACTCAATTCTGCTTATAATAAGACTGGTTCGTAGTCGTAGGATTAAATTCTGAACTTTGTCTATTAGGCGTTTTTTTCGAAAAAGTTGCTCAACACAGGGGTTTTATCAATATTTTTGGACGTTATAACCAGACTTTTCTAAAAGGTTAAATTTACATTCCCACGCAATATTCATCATGATACCTTGAAAAGATTTAAGCCACTTTCCTGAAGTTGTTGACAGGGCAGTGTAGGAGTCATTAGATTTACTATCTTTATTTTGTTCCCATTTAATGTCTTACGACCTTTGTTCAGGGAAAGTTTTAAAATCAAATTAACTGAAACTTAAAGAAGATACTCAATCAGTCAGTCACCCACAACATCTACCACCGCCAAGGCCTATGCCTAACCACGGGGAAATACATCCCCTGAAAGTTATAACATAACCGTTTAAATTTTAGAATATCTTTATAGAAAAGCTATCGTGCGTACCATTAGCACAAACTCGTACATCACTCCCAGGTACAGTATCAAAGTTCTTGCGATTGATAACCAAAGCCTCCTCTCGGGGTCTCTCGGAAAACAATTAAAAACAAAGTTGAACCTTCTTGCTGTCCATTTGCACATCCAATATTAATGCAACTGTTTACCATATCGAAGTTTCTTAGAAGAGGGTGATAAAGGATGCAAATCTTATATAAATCGAGAAAAAAAGGACGATGTTCGCGACAGACCATTACTTAATAACGCAGTACGTGGGACTTTGTTGTTGTTTTAGCCCACTACTGCCTCCGATTATATATATATATATATATATATATATTATATATATATATATATATGTACACACACACACACACACACACAGCACACACACACACACACACACACACATATGTTGGTGTGTATACATATATATATATATATATATATATATATATATATATATATATATATATATATATACATATATATACATTTATATATAAAACATAATTTTATAACAAAGAATAAAAATGCAAGTGATCATTATAACCATAAATCAGTAAAATCTGATGTCGCATCATAAGCTTCGCGAAAATAGTGCTACAACATAAGAAGTAATTTGCAATACTAAATACGGTGTAATGCTATATAATTTCTGTATTGACTATCTGTAAAATTCTGTTAGTTAGAACACATAGAAAGATTTATATGAGCACAGTGTCAAAATAGAGTAAGCGGAACTGTTAATGTACTGAACATTCAATGAGCAATACAGACAGCACCGAAAGGAAATAAATCTGGCATTTATTCATCGCTGCATTTATTGTCGCTATGAAATTACCACAATCATTGACCTGTCGAATTACAGCTGACCCAGGCTATTTCGTGTCAGCTGTGATTCAGTGGGATAAAACATTAATATGAATAAGGTCCGCGATATCAATTCATTAGCTGCGCATTTCGTTGGTAAAGAAAAAAAGATAAACTACTATTGTGTACTAACCTAACATGCATAAAGCGAAGTACACGTTAGGCGACAGTTCTTTCATTCCAGGGTATACGGATCAGCCGCATTTGGTTTTCCGGATTTTCGAAAATAAAATTGAGAAATCGACTATATTTTTTCCATGCCACATCTTATCCGATAAGATTTGATTACGATGTAAACAAAATAAAAACATTTGTAAAATCAACTTAGCCAACCTCATCTTGAAAATAAATCAATGCAGATGTCTCCACTCGCTTTCCGGTGATGTGTACACGATTCGAAATACATCTGAAGGTGCTAGAGCCGAGGTCTGTAGATTGAAGGAATAAAATAATTGTGGCCTGATGTAGTTTTGTCATCGGTATATAATTCATTTTTTACCCCCTGCCACATATTTCCAAAAAAAAAAAAAAAAAAAAAAAAAAAGTCCAAACACCAAATCATCTTTATCTCATATTTTGATATCGCCTGTCAGAGGTTTTTAGAAATAAAATCCGTAAACCAAAGAATAAAATGATTGTGTCCTTTCAGCCACAGGTTCACATTCACGACGCTTGACCTCGTGCTACAAATTGACTGATCTTCTCGGAGACGTTTTCGAAGTGATCCCGCCACGGATATTCCTGTTCCGTACCCACAGGTTGAAGCCGCTAAAGGACCTCCCGCTTGCCGTTCATATGGAGTATTCTATTTTCTTTATGTTTTCATCATACATAGTTTGATCTGAGCAAAACATTTCGAAAATGCAAACCTCCCCCCCCCCCAAATGGGGGTTAGGATTGCCAAATGATCCGGATCACCACCAAAATTTTAGTTAGGCTAAGACATACCTCAGGTAAAAAAAATATTAAAAATCTATCCATAACTTTTTCAGTTAGGAAAAAAAATCTGGATCCGAGCCATGGTCCGCATCGCCACCAAAGTGCATTCGGTATCTAACTTAGGTTAAAACACACCTCTGGTTAAAATCTCACTAAAGTATGTTCATAACTTTTTGAAATATCAGAAAACACAAACAAAAACAATAAACAAACAATCAACAAAGAAACAAACGGAAGTAACATAAATAAACAAAAGGTCACGGGATACACGAAAATGATCTATTTATCCTTACACACTTTATATACATATTTTTACACCACCCTCTACTTGTATTTCGTCTTTTCGCGGGAGTCTGACTGTGAAAGTTGGCTGTGTGGCCCCATAGAGTTAAACACAGTGCAAAGACACCAAGTCCAATATCTTCAGGTCTTGCGTATGATACCCGTCCGACTGGAGAACGATATATTTTTTTCGACCAGTATTTTACATTGTAAAACCCCATTAGAGCAACAATAATAGATAAATGATAGATAATTATATCATATACAATTATTTCGTATATGATTTCATATGTAAAATGTAAAAAAAAAAATGAAAGGGAAAAAGATCACGATGCTTGGGTCCTCATTTTTAACCTTGGCACACGCATTTTCAGCCTAATTTTAACGTATGTCTCATTTTGTAGCTGAATAGTAGATCTATTACATACTGCAATTAGGATTTGCAATATTTTTATGCGCGTCTTATAGAAGTGATATATATTTTCAGTTTCCCTTTTTAGGTTGGTGAAATAGTCGCCTTCATAATTTATTTACACACAAAAGTCGACTTCTAAAAATTTAAAAATGGTCAATGTAGGCCTATAGATACGAAAAATTACTGCCACCCTGCTACACTACGAAATATTTTGAGAAACCGTTACGTGCTGGCAATGTCCGGAATATTTCGGAATGCAGGTTGATGATAGACAATTATGGCTTAGGAAGATTCTTCTTCTCCCTTTAATTTTTCATACCTTATGGATTATGAAAAGAGAAAAAAAATCAAATTGCCGTTATTTCGGAAGTTTACTTATTATTTTTTCTCTCAAGAAGCGTACAGGACGCAAACTTAGTCCAAAATAAATGTATTCTGGCTCTTTTTGTAGATAAATAGTGTGTCTAGTGAATGTAGGAAGCGCAATTTTTTTACTGTGTTTTTTTGTAAAAGTGATGTATATATGAAAAAAAACTTTCAGACACCTGCCAGTCGACTCGGTAAGATATTTAAAAAATAAAGATAAATGATGATTCTGTATAATAAAACAATCAGAAAGACTAGATTTTTTTATGATTTTATTTTTTGAAAAATCGTCTTTTTTTCTTCAGTGATTTTTCGTTATTTTTTTCTTTTTTTTACTATAATTCAAAAACTGTTTGAAAATCTTCCACGGAGATCAGGCATGGGTTTAAATTAGAGGGTGTGTTTCATCAAAATCGGCATGAAAAATAGAAAAAACAGACAATCCCCTTGAGACTGACAAGTTGGGTAACAAGTTGTTAAGTCATTGAGGAACATCGTAGTTGACAGGCCACTCCAGAGAAAAGGCCTGGGCGAAGCATGACTTCGCAAATCTAACTGAACTGAACGTAGTAGACATGTTAGTACGGATTTGTTGGGCGACATGTTAGCAATCCTGCAGTGTGGACGAAGTAGTGTCGTCAGCGACCTCCCGCCAACCAACAGACCAACATTGTGCGGACAATTTCACCAAGTCGACTCTTATTGCCGTCATGTCTCAACATTGTAACAGACATGTCCCCATACATATCAAGAAATTTGTAGCCGAATGCCTCCTATTGTGTCCCTCACAATGTTTCCAATTTGTTTCCAATGTTTAATGTTTAATGTTTGAAAATAAATGTGCTAGACATCAGAGGTCATATAGCACTATGGCAAAGTATTGCGTCGGAATAAAATGTGTTAGATGTCAAAGGTTTAAGAACGTTATAGGATAATATAGTAGTGAAAAGGGGGATAGGGGAGCAAGTGAACTAGAGCAGAAATTACTATAAAGGGGAGGGTATTGAGTGAATTATAGTGTATCTCACTGGAGAAGGTATAGGAAAAATGTTCAAGGAAGAAAAGAGATAGCTGTTGAAGAGTAAGAGAAAAATCCGAGAAGAGGAGATGGTGTTACATATCAAAGATTAGAGGGTGTTACAGGGAAGTATGGTAATGAAAAGGGGAAAGGAGGGAAGTAAATGAAGTAGAGCAGTGATTAATAAATGAGAAAGGATAAGGAGGTAGATCGATTAAATGAATTGTATTATATCTGTGACTGGGGAAGGAATAGGGATAGAGGCTTAGGTATCTGGGTGTTGAGACAAAGGATCAGGAATAGGTGAAGGAGTAGTGTCTGGGGGTTCGATAGGGACAGTGGGGAATGGGGAAGGATATTGTGATGAAAGAGATTCACATGTATATCCAGGAGGGAGTGGGAGGGATAGTAGGGAAAGATGGGGTTTTGGGGGGAGGTTTAGTTTGGGTGGTATGGTGGTTGAGAGGATGAGGTATTTTGGGAAGGGGTTGGGGGAATATAAGGGGGTAGAGCAACTGAGTGAATTGCAGTATATCTGCGACTGGGGAAGGAGTAGGGACACTGATCAAGGAAAACATAGGTGGCTGTTGGAGAAATAGGAGAAGAATCCAGGGGTTGAGAAAGGGAGATTGGGGAAGGTGGTGAAACGCTAGGAAAAATGTTTGGAGAGGAGGGGTCTGGAGAAGGACACTGTTGTGATAGAGAGGATTCCTGTGAGTATTCAAGTGGTAGAGAGGGTGGGGTATGTTGGGAGGGTGTTGGAGGAAAGGGGGTGGAGGGAACTTGGGAAGGAGGAGGATGAATATCTGCAAATATTTTAAATGTAGCAGGAGTAGGAACAGAGGGATTGGGGGTGGATGAGGGAGCGGAGCGTTCCCTTGGGTCATCTTTAGGAAGTTTCGGATGACTTCAAGGGTTTCTGGAGGGGACTTTGGTATAGAGGACTGAGAAACAAAGGTTCTCTAATAAGGAGGAGAAGAGATGGATATCTGAGAAACGGATGAAGAGGAAGGTGTAGGAGAGAATGTAGTAGGAGAGTGTGGAGTGGAACGTTTAGGTTGTCTGGTATGACAACTAAAGTGAAGAGGAGGGGTAGGTATCCGGGAAGTGGTAGAGATTGGAGTATCTGGATTTAGGATGGAAAATTGATTTGACTGGTGGATAGGGTGAGTAGACATAGGACGTAGGTTTTGGGTATAGGGAAAAAATACCTGGGGAGATGCAGAAGTGTAGATGGTGAGGGAGCAGAGCGCAGGACTGTTTTGGAATAAGTTGAGCGAGAAAAACCACGTCGTCGTGCTTCCTGTCTGGCCTCTCGTAGAGTGAGGCCTAGTTTAAATCTGAGGACTGCTAGCTCACATTGAAACGTATAGGCAGGGCAGCTCCTATAAAACACATTATGGAAGTTTCCACAATTGGCACATGTACGTGACTGAGCAGGGCAATTTGAACGGTCATGACCAGGTTGGGCACATAAGAGGACAGCGGGCTGTGGAGCGACAATGTTTGGCTGGGTGGCCAAAACGCCATTTTTGACAATGACGAGGAAGAGGTTGATATTGTCGGGCATGATAAGACAGTCCACCAATATAAACCTCATAGGGGAAGCCTTGTCTATGGAAGCTAATCTTGGCAATATTGACATGAAATTTACGTTGGCCTCTAGGAGGAAGAATTTAAAACTGTACTGCCACTGCATCATATTCATTAAGGCAAGGAAGTAGGTCATTTTCACAGTCTGACCAGTCCTTGTTATACATGGGACAAGCATTTGGGGGAATAGAAACAGTTCCGATACAAGTATTAAGAGTTGGGTGAGGTTCGGCAGGAATTGGTTTACCAGTAAGGTCAGTTAGGGCAAATAGTGCACGAGCTTGAGTTTCAGATGTAACCGTGACAAGGCGTGAACGATCAGAGCGACATCGAAAGGTAACCTTGCCTACTTGTTTCTGGAGGCACGGCTGAAAGAGAAGGGTATTCTCAGAATAGGGGGCTGTGGGGGGAATCACAAAGAATCGATCCCACTTGGCTGGGCCAAATAGAGTACCCAGAAGGTTTGCAGAGGTAGAGGTAGTAGAAGGACGACGGCGAGAGGAAGATGTGGTGGTGTGGAGTGTAGTTCTGCGGGGGGGGGGGGCAATAAGGATGAATAGTAGTAATAAGGGAAGAGGGGGTTGACATTGAAGAGGGTCGTGCCCATGACTCCCGGAGGCCGTTCGTGACTGACACAAAGCCAGCCTTTCATCCTTTCAGCACGGCTCTCACACCTTAGGAATGGGATAGAAGAAGGGAGTAAAGAAGATACGGAAGAGGAAAGAAGAGAAGAAAGGACCAAGCAAAATTAGTTGAGGCAAGGGCTGAGGCCCAAGGTAGGGGTAATCCTCCACACTGGGTCTCAGTCCCCCTCTCCTAAGCCCTCCCACGACGACAGCAAGCTAGGTTTGGGGAGGGAATTTGTTTCCAAGCAACATATCACTGGTGTGGCTCCTACTGTTTATCACTACATCAATCAGTGTGTCTAGGATAAAACATCTGGAAGATTTAAACTTTTTCATTTAAGACATGATTTCCTCTGGTTGTTTTACTTTGTCGTTACACTTACCACCCGTTCATTTTCTACAGGAATCCCTGTGTGTTATGGACACGTCTTCCCTTCCTCTGTCAAAAAGCATAATGCCAGGAATGAGAATATTTTGCACGTCTATGCTTCAGCGAATCATAGGTTATATATCTTCTAGCTCTCCGTTCCTGACTTCCTGAGAAGCAAACAACCTTTGGTGTTGCCTAATACGATAATGTACAGAATGACCTATATTTAGTCTATTAATACCATAACATCTTCAGTGCTTAAATGAGACGAGTTAGTCCTACTAGTCGCATCTCAACAAGAATACCAAATAACCGAAGGACATAAGTGGCAGATGATAACTATTTATTGATGTTATTGAGGCTTGGGGGTGAAGCCTTAAGGAAGGAAGCTTTTTTAGCTCTTAAGGCGGCTTATGGATTCTCGGATTGGTTAATGATCAAAGCAAATAATTGACATACTAAAAGTCATACAGCGATACGATGAAAGTATTGTGACGAAAATGGAAAAAATAGGTTGACAGTTAGGACAAAATTAGTTACATGCCAAAGGTTTGTACAGCACTGTAAATCAGTATGGTAGTGAAAAGGGTAAAGTGGGAACAGCAAACGGAGTATGTAAGTCGTTCAGGACTGACACAAAGCCAGCCTTCCATCCTTTCAACACGGCTCTCTTACCTCAGGAAATGGGCAGAAAAAAGGATGCAAAAGATAAGGAAAAGGAAAGCGGGAGAAGTAATGACCACGCAAAATTAGTTGAAGCGAGGGCTGAGCTACAAGGTAGGAGTGATCCCTTACATTGGGTCTCACTCTTCGTCTTCTAAGCCCACCACAAGCAGCAGAGAATTGGGGGTGGGGGAATTGCTGCAACAGAGATTATCGATTTGCAAACTTAACGTATGGATGAACTGCAACAGACGACTGTTGGAGGAAAAAACTAGCCCTGATGTTTCTGAAATGATCTTGTCTATGTTGTCGAACTTTACTGACACTGGATTGAAGTTCTCAAATTCATAATTTATTTAATTCTACGGCGATGCCCATCAAACATTAGCCTGTCCTAAAAATGTAATCGCCGTGTTAGAAATATGACCGACATTTGGAACGACAATCGTTCTTATGCTACTTTGAGGAATAACGGAAGGGGGTCAGGCATCGAAAGTTATTTGATGGGTCACTTCCTTGCAATCAAAAAAATAATCATGCGGCGCATTTCTTTACGAGAATCGCGGGTACGCTGTGGTTTGGTTTGCGTCGTCTTGCCAAATTCGCCAAGAAGTCCTAAAGTCCAGCTTATCAATGTTTGCAGACCGCAATATGAGAATTCATTCTCCTTCATAGCGGGGACAGAATTATTCGCTAAAGAAAACCCGACTTATCGCCGTTAGTAATGATAGTTAAATTACCGACGAAGAAATATGTTCTTACCTTAGATTTGAATCAACTTAATATGATAAATGGTAAGAATTTTAAATAATCATTTACATTCTATGTCGCACAAACGTTATGATTAATAAAATATCGTCCACACACTGCAACAACGATCTAAAAGGATAATATCTACTATTCATAGTGAAACTGGGTTTTTGTTTGGCACATATATGACAACTTGCAAGTATAATTATAACATCTGGCGACAAAATTGTTAAGTCAAAAGAATTTCATCGTTATCACTCATTTGAAAGATGGAATAATGCACTGGCTGCAATGATATCAATTTTGTCGGCCATGTTGGCGGCTTTACTAACGAGACGCTATGAAACTGTAGCAAGCAGATATCTGAGCAAGTTCTGTCAAAAACTAAATATTTTTATCTTTTCAACACAGCTCTCGCATTAGGAAGTAGACATTAAAAGGGTATGCATAAGAGGGAAAATGAAAGGGGAAGTGAAGACCATGTAAAAATAGTTCAGGCGATGGTTGAGCTCCAAGCTAGGGGTGATCCCCTACACATAGCCTCGGTTTCCGTCTCCTAAGCATGCCACGATAACGAGCAAGGGATTGGGGCCTTGATAATTCTTAAAATCTTTAAAAAGATCAGTAACAATCTGCAGAGGATTCTGGCGTTCATTTCAGCTTTAAATTAACCCCTACAAAAGTCATTGGAGAAAACATGTCGTTTGAATGAATGAATGAATGAATTGATGAAGAAAAATGTGAGAGCCTTCAGGTTTTCAACGGACAAGATTTTCCTCTTCCTAAAA
Organism: Penaeus vannamei; assembly: GCF_003789085.1. Taxonomy (NCBI): domain Eukaryota; kingdom Metazoa; phylum Arthropoda; class Malacostraca; order Decapoda; family Penaeidae; genus Penaeus; species Penaeus vannamei. The sequence continues at coordinate 178,762 of NW_020872229.1, forward strand.
CAAAATGTATTACAGTATTCCCTCTCAAAAATACTAGCTTTGTTTTTCCAATTGTATACAGTTCCGCATTTTTCTCAAACCTTTCTGTAATTTTCATCTACCACTTTAGCAAAAATAAAATTTCTCTTGACACTAACTTCTGGCACTGTTACTGAATGTTTATTGCAATGTACAAAGTACAGTTCATTAATTCATAAAGATGCTAAATATATGGAAAGTACTTTCAAACTTGCCTCTTTCTAAAATGTTAGAATATGAACTCAATGCATGTGATAAAGTATAGCTTTCCCCTACCAGATAAATCATTTCCGCATCACCAAGATAATTCTTAATGTAGAACGAGGCATATCTAATCTAATCTCTTGCATTATATCTGTGCTTGCAGTTGTTTCTACAAAACCGAGTTGCTCTAACATTAGATATTTGAAAATTGTATAGTATATAAACTCATTTTTGGAAAATAAAATACATGAGAGGGGTCACCATTTAATTACACATACTATAGTGACATAAATATCTTATTTACAATAAGAATCTTCCCCCTGACTGGAAGAGACTATTAGCAATAACCACCATGTCATTAAAAACAAAAAAATTACACAATTCACAAAAAAAAATAAATGCACCAGACACTACTACTCCACCTCCTGATTTCCTTTCAGTATATTGTTGACGACTCACAAGCCAGGGAGATGGAATGGGGATTAGCTCAGGTATACACTGGAGTAGAAATATACACTTGAAACCACTTAAGGCCAGAGTAGTACAAAGACATTACTGAAGTTCAATTTTAAACAAAGAATTTTCTTGCTTAAACTTGGGCCTGCTGACTTTTTTTTTTTACTACTTAAAATCGAGAATCATCATCATCCTTTGGTGCGTTACATACTGTAAAATATCTAAGTACAGCAAGTACGGTTTCCACTGTACATCACATGGTTAATGAGTAAAATATGATGACAATAATTAGCAGTTTTATTACAACATTAGAATTTACTTCCATTCACCCTTGGAGTAGTCCCACTCTGAAGAAATTCCCTGGACAGGATTCATTTTCAGGGCAATAATTCTCTTGAGCTGAGCTTCCTGCTTCTCTGGAGAAAGTGTATCCGGGATGGGAGAGTATACTGAAAAGATCAATAAAAGTTGAAAGCATCCTTTATACTATATATTTCCTGTTTACAATGATCAACACGTGAAAATTTCTTTACACTGTGCTGCACATGTCTACCTATCCTAAGTGCTATCACATACTTCAGAGCAAGTGTACACTGCTTCAAGCAGATGGACATAAAACAATGCAACCTCCAATTATCACCTTTACCCATAATAAAATCATGCATGTACTCTCGAGCACTGACGTCTATGGCATTGTAAACTTACCAAACAGCTTCATCCACATGTACACCCAAATGGCTAAAGATGCAGCAATGAGACTAAGACCAAGAACAGACTTCCATTCTCCAGTGGGAGCCTTCATCTCAGAAAAGGTCTGGCAGAAGGATGCACGGTAAAGGGCTTTCTTCTCCTCAAGGGTCAACTTGTTCCAGTCTCCCTTCTCCTTTTCACGGAGGGCCTGGAACACAGAGAAAAATGTTATGCATATTGTGAAAGTATTTCTCTTGGGATTTTTTTTTTTTTTGTCAACAATCTTCATAAAATGTAGAAAAACTGCTAGACTGAAAAACCGATGTAGTAAATTAAATTCTCTGGAAGAATACCAATATGTCCTACATTTTGATAAGCAATTTCTTACTAAAGAAGGTCAGATAGGTGGAGGGGCATCATATCCATCTTGATGTTGAAACCCAAGATTGTGACAGCATAAGTGAAGTCTAAAAGGAATTAGGGACAGTTCCATTTGATGGGGCAGTAGGAAGAACGAACAGCTGGACAAGAACAATAGAAGGTTTATGCTCGGTAAAGGAAAATTTCATTTGGCAATCACCTTGAACTAATAAGGCTCATGACTGAAGTAAAACAGCAGGAGTGCAAAGACCAATGAGGTATATTCATACATTCTTTGAATTGGATATCTTTAGGAGGGAGGGGGAAAGGGGGAATGAAAGAAAGAAAGAAAAGAAAAAAAAAATGAAGACCATACTATCTGAAGCAATGTACATTTATTCTTCAAGGGAGTTCTTCAAAAAACACCAAGGCTTAAACTACACACTAACTTTTAAAAGTCTCTAACTCTTACAATAAGATTTCCCTAGGCCATACTGAGTTAAGCACTTGGGACTCTGTCCAGGTAGCTGCTGAGGCTAGAGAGGTTTTAAAAGAAGCTGCATCTCTTGCAAAATGGCCAAGGACTAGGTGACGGAAAAAATTCACCACGAGTGCACAAACCTCTCAAGTGAGTGATTTGACTCATTTGGCACTTAGAAGGGGTTTTAATATTATTCCCATTGATAAACAAATGTGAAATGTAACATGCATAAGCCATGACTGGAAGAGTGCTGGTCCCAGGAAGGATGTCATTTCCATGCTGCGCACTGTATTCCTGGCCAATGTGACTGGTGGTGCATGTTGTGTTACGGAAAATTTAAAATTATAAAAAATAAAGTAGGACAAATAACCAAATGTTCCATTTTTTCTCTCTCTCTTTTGCACTGAGTAATTTACTACACTGAAATGTTATGGAGTATGTGCAAGGAAAATAAGGTATTACCATCTGGATAAAACAAATCAAAAGTTGTTTACACAATATAACTAGGCAAAGGGGAGGCATAGTCTTATCAATGCTCATGGGTGTTCAAACGCCCGGCCTAAGCGCTGCATGCCTGGGACATTGGCTACTTAGGTAACCTAATGCCCATGTTTTGGGCACTGATTTCCAACACACAATTGGATCCAATGGGTTAAATTTTTTTTTTTTTTTTTTTTTTTTTTTTTGTCTATTGAGCTTGTTTCTATTCAACAACAATTATAAAAAAAGGACATGCTGATACATTAAGCCCTACAATCCAGATGACGTGGCCTTCACTTCATAAAAAAATCTGGCTGAGGGCCAGGGTGACAGGAAATTGTGTGAATTTTAGCTGAAGGCCAGAATAATGGAAAGGACTCACAAAGCTGCACAAAGCTCTTGGAGGGTAATTAGAATCAATGGGCATTTAGAAAGGGGTTCTTGCATTATTTCCATTAATAAATATGGAATGTACTATCTGTGAGCCATGACTGGATGACCTGGCTCCAGGGAGGACATTCCCATGCTCAGGATCCTATTCCTCATTCTGATCAGCAGCACAGGTTGTATTACAGAAAATTCATTAAAAAAAATAAGTAACAAATAACAAGGTTACTTATTGTTATGATTACAGCACTACCTTATGGATTACCTACAGCAATATGGAGTCTGTGCATCAAAAACAGTATTACCATCCCAATACAGCTTATAAAATGATAAATATATACATTAGAAAAGGGAAAATGTTAAATACTCTCATGAGTAAACAGATAACAATGCAAGGAGTCTTGACAACACCTATGAGTGTGTGCACTATAAACCATTAACCCACTAACGCCAGTATATTTTGAAGCCAAAAATAAAAGTTTCTGGGCAGCCACAAAATCGACCATGGCCCACTGCTGAGTAGAAGCGCTGTATTTCCCACACCATTGGATTTGTTTTTCAATACTCTTGACAATCACTCTGGCAAATTTTTGTACTTATTTGTGTTTAAATTTGGCAAATATGGGGGGGAGGGAGAGTGGAGGCCTGAATGAGAGTCAAAGGTGTAACCTATTTTCTTCATATATTGCATTTCAAAGACTTCTATTTTGCAAAAGTGTGGACTTTATTCTTACAAAATAGACAGGCATTATGCATATCATCTCAAAATAATAAGAAATTAACAAAAACCTTATAGACCTAACCAAGGCACATCATAAATACCATTTTTTAAGGGGGCTGTCATACTCCATAACAAAATTTGTTAATTATGATCAGATTTTTGCGATGTTTTAATATGTTATATATAGATATACTACAATTTAAACACCAAGTTTCATATTGTTTGGATAATAAACAATGAAGAAAAAAAAAGTTGTTTCTCCCTTATCCACTGACTGAACCTGTTAAAAAAATATTCTCTATAGCAATACCTAAATCTTGTGTGACTCGGATTTAGAAATTTCCTCTTCATTTAGTGGGATTTTATTATTTTTTTTTTTTTATTAATTGTTATGAATATAAAATATAATATATGAACTTTTATCACCTGAAATTAGAATCCCCAGGCACAAAAAATCATTTATTCAGCTTTCAAATGATCCAAACTCCATTAGAATCCCCCAAGTAGTTATGGAATGACAAAAGAATGTGGAAAAAGGTGTAGTTTTGAGATATCAGCCTTTGAAGTTGAGGATCTGATCTCTGTGTCAATCTTGATGCATTCTATGGTATTCTGAAGTGTTGCTAGTACCTGGTCCCCCCTTTTGCAAGGTACTAATGGCAATAACTGCACATGATTGTAGTAGTACCCTGTGTCATCACAAGCTTCGCAGTGCCTCGTGAGGCATTTCATACGAATAAACAACTGCTGCAGCTGTGATTGACATGAATTTCTCATCATATTAAGTTTAACAGTTACAGGGATATCATCTATCATTAGTAATGTCCTCTTAGTGTGCGATGAGGGTGCATTAGGGGTACGTCTGTGGGATGGTGAAGCGCCGAGGCAGTAGATGAGCAGTCTCTCGCTTTGACTTTCATGGTAACTGCCTGCCTTGTCTCTTAGTCATGGCTATCAGCTGATTCAGAAGTAAAAATATTACGTAATGGGATTGCCAAAGCCTACTAGCTTAAAGGAGATATTTTTCAAAATTGAGTATTCTTGAAAATGTTCGTTGAAAAGTCAGCATGACAGACCCATCAACGCAATGGTGACAGATGTCCTATGTCACAGTCAGTATTATAAGAAACTGATATGTCCCTATTGATAGGATGAGGTTTTGTTGCCTTGAAAGCCAGCCGGGCAACCAATAAGATATAGAGTAGCATGCGCCAATGAACATCTGTCCTTGCCTGACACTTCCCAAAATCTTACGTGTCTTTGTTGGGTTGATGATAATATATCTCAAACCTAAGATTTACAATACGAAAAAGGCCATAATTCAAAGACTAATAAAATATGCCAAAAATCATCTATATCCCTATCACAAGGCAACCTCACCTGAATGTCTGGAGTATTTTCCTTGAAGCGGACACCTGGCATGGGGAAGTCTACACGGTCCACATAGCAAGGGGTGCCATTGAAGCCAAACCCAACAACTTCCCGACTGCCAATCTTTGAAACAGAGGAGGCGGCAGCAGTCTGTTGGAGGCTGATCTGGCGGAGTGTCAGTGCCAGGGCACGGCGAGTGATTGGGTTCAAAGCCATCTGGAGGAGAAAAAAGGACAAATAAATAAAAAATAAGGAGCAATATAGATAATGCAAGTGTTGGCAACTAAGACTTGAATTGTTTGGTATGCACTTTTAAAAATATTTTGCCTTCTTCCAGTAGTGACTAAAGATGAAAGCCAAAAAAGGAAAATCCTATCAGTATTATCTACCCATAATCTTATAATCTGAAATTCTATAATACCAACTATCTTATTTGTATCCTCCATTTCTATGGGCTCTGTTTTCTCATTTATGATCTCCAAACACCACACAACTTGGAGGAGGAAGTGTAGTAATAAAGAAGAGTAAGGTAAGTATATAGTAAAGAAGTATAATTTTTAAACGTCAATACATTTTCCCTAATATCGCAAAATCACTGTAGAGGCTTTCACACCAGCTGAAGATGCAAGAGCACACTACCTTTATATACCTACAAACAGACTAATACTATGAAGCAAAGTGGTTGATAATAAAATGTACCCTGTTGCTGCAGTCTTACCTGTATGCATGAATGCATCTAAGCGTGTGGGCGTGTACAAATACACACTAGTTGCCTTCCCCTAACATTCACTACAAACCCTTAATTATGATATTCATGTTGAAGACCACAGAGAGAGAGAGAGAGAGAGAGAGAGAGAGAGAGAGAGAGAGAGAGAGAGAGAGAGAGAGAGAGAGAGAGAGAGAGAGAGAGAGAGAGAGAGAGAGAGAGAGAGAAATTGTGGCCATTAAATAAAAACATAACATTTACTTGCCAATACTACATTACTTCCCCACCCCATTCCTACCCTTCCATCCCCCAAGGCAACTGCATGTGCCAAGGAAGATCAAGCAGCATCTTCCCCAGTATTTGCAAAACCTGTTTATGCTGGAGTAGTAAAAAGTGGCATGAATATGCATTTTTTTTTTTTTTTTTTTTTGTCACTGTTCAAGAATAATAAAGCTCTATGGAAAAAAAAAAAAAATAAATAAATAATAATAATATAAATTCAGAGAACAACAATAACATACATAGAAAAGAAGCCCACCTTAATACTGTCAACCACTTAGGAAAAAATAGCAGCAGCAACAGCAAATCAGCCAATGAAACTATGGATGTAACCAAAATCTTTGAAATTCTATGGACTGACACATCAGAAATAAAAAACTCTACGGAACTCAACCCACCTTTCGGCAAAACTAACGGGAATTCACGCATTCTAAACCCCCAAAAAACGTATTGACCCATAAACCAACCAAATATATCAATATAAATTGCCATGACTTGGCGTGCCCTTTGGGCGCTGCTCAAGGGGAGGGTTAATGGGAGACTCTGCCCCCTAACAAATATCATTTTCACAAGCATGTAGTAACACACAGACTAGTTCAGGCATCGCAATAATGCATTCTGGGGTCAGCGTTTTGTTATTCGTGGCAAGGTAAACAAGTCACTGAACTATACGGCCGCTGCAGCTTTAGGGGGTCGTCGCACCCGAGAACAAAGTTTGTTAATTATGATCAGATTTTCTTGGTTTTTTAATAGGTTATATAAACATGTACTATGATTTACACTGAGTTTCATATCATTTGGAGAATAAACAATGAAGTTATTTTTTTAAAAGTTTTTTGAAAATCATAAAAAATGATAAATCTCACTTATCCATTGACCAAACTTGTTAAAAAAAATACTATAGCATTACTATACAGATGATTCGATTTTGAAATTTCCTCAGTTTAGGGGGGGGGGGGGGGGATTGAAATGTTCATTGATATCAATATAAAATATGATAAATGGACTTATCCCCTGAAATGAAAAACAAATTGTCTATAAAATTGTAAATTTATTTAGCTTTCAAATGATCCAAACCCCATTCGAATAGCCCAAGTAGTTATGGAGAAACAACAAAGAATGTGGATAAATGTGTAGTTTTGGGATATCAGGTTGGTGAGGATATTTTTTTTCCTTGAAATGATTTTATTTATCTTTGAATCTTTGCAGATCTTGAATAGTGCTGCATAGTATGATGGATGCGCTGGTACCTGGTCCCCCCTTTTGCAAGGTACTAATGGCAATAACTGCACATGATCTAGCCTACTAGGTTAGGCGAGATTTTTTCAAATTTGAGTATTTTTAAAAATATGTTGAAAATTCATTCCAATGGCCCCCTTGAACTACGTTTGGTATATGTTAAAGAGACCGATGCGTGTAAATGGAGGAAAATGGACAATGCCATCTTACAGAGCAGAAGAAATAGAGTGGGATACAATATAGTTAAAGATGCAGAGGCCTCATATTTACAGGTAAATGGAAAAAATGTGCAGACTAAATCCAAAACACTCTTCCACAGCCAGAGTTCTTTGATTATATCTACATTTCCTATAAACTCGTTTTCAGTCTCATTTTCTGTTAATCCATTTTCTATAACTGCGTTTTCTATGTCGCTTTTTCTGTGCACTACTTTCAACTAACGTGGAAACATTACCAACTACTAATGCTTCAATCCATTATTTAATCATATTCCTACTATCATTTCCTCTATTCCTTTTATGCTTATACATTGTAAGCATTCTTCTATGTAATGTAGATATTTTATGATTTATAATTCCGTTATTGTAACCTTGATTCACTGTTAACAATGTAACAACGTTACTGCCTCCCATGTCAGAACAATACACAATGAGCACTTTCCAGTAAGCTCTTGACGTGGATGGACCAAGTAATTTTGTGCGCAGTGTGACATGGGGCAAGTTAAAAATGTTTTAAATGTTTGTTTTACATTTACATTTGTTTTAAAGACAATTGAAAATAAAATCATGTAGCTTTTATCATAGTGGATATATCGTATTATTAAAAATTATTTTTTAATGATAGGTACGGGCACTTTTGGGAGAAATATGCCGGTCACATGGCCTCATATTGGGGCCCTTAAATACCCCAAATGTGACAGTGACTGCTGATTTGATAATATATATTCATGTAGGTGCAGCAAAATCCCTTAAAATAATAATAGAAAAGTTAGATGCACTTTCACTTGCCATATTCAAAATGGTGTACCTTCCACACTAATGGTATGTATTGTATATTGTTTATTAATTTTTGTTAATCATTTGATATCGTGCTTATAAGCAGGGGGGAATAATTGTATATGTTATGCTTCACATGATATCCACATTTTGTTATATTGTTTAAAAATTGTGTATCAGATATTGAGTTTGTATGCATTGCGTGTTGTGCTTTTTTACTTTAGCAGTATTTCTTTTGTTATCCATCAGACAAAGTTTGGTTCATCTTTCTGATTATACAGCCTTTTTATTGTCATCAGGACATGAAGTTTGGCTCGTCTCATACAATTAGAGTTTTTAATGATATTTATATATTTATTTTATTTCAACATTTACAGGTTGCTATTGGCATCATGCAATCCCCAGAAAATCTGTACAGTATAGCCGCACTAAGTTTGGGCAAATTGAAGATAAAATTCTTGTAGAGGACAAAAAGTGGTTGGTACAAAAAATACTATGCAGAGACAAAGTGTAACTCCACAAATAAAGGAAAAAGGTCACGGAAAGCTTCGCTCACAGCCTAAGTACACTCAGCGCTCCAGTAGCTGTCCATTCCATCGGAGTGAAAGAACAACTTGCCGCACAACTCACATACCGTCTTCTGTCCAACCGTGCACCTATGTCACCACTACCTCACGACCAATCAGGAGGCGGCAGTTTAGCAGAGATTTTTAATTGCTCCTTGAAGTTCAAGTATAATATTCCATATACTATATCAAAAAAATACACACGACTATCGCCTAATGTTTCATATATATTCATGTCTAAGCCGTTTTTACATTAAAATGTGTATTTTGATCCTCAATTTTGGCTAACTCATTAATATCCTTAATTATCAAACTACTCAAATACAGTCATCATGCAGACGCCTAGGTGTTGTGGGATATTTGCCAATTTATGGTGCCTAAGACTTACGGTAACGTCTAAACATATTCATTTTTATCGGGAACGCACGAAACGGATGCGATAGCTTTTTGAATGCCAGACGAAGACTACGCATACAACCGAGCTCAAAATTCCATAGTTTTCATTTCAGAACAGGTATTACTGAGTACTATCATCTTTAACATGAAATAATCAGTATCTCGCATATACATCCGAAGTTTAAAAATCTGACATTTTGGGAACATTCGTATTGAATTGATCTTTACAACGATAACTACCAATTTCAAATCAATTCAAATTGCCCCCTGCTGTGATGTACCGACCGTTGAACGAAATGTAACGGAAATATTTCAATCCTTCCTTATGAGGCTATTTTTAAACATTAGTGCTTCGTATGTGATATACGTACATATTACCTCGTAAACTAAAACATATTACCAGGGAGTCTCGATCAAAGCATATTTCATGTGTAGGACACAAAACTTACATTTTTTTTTATTCATTTCACAAAATATTTCGTCATAAATCAGTGATATTACTTTTTCCTGATATTGGTATAAAATTGTTCCTTGAACATTCACGAACTCATATCTATGCGCAATGTCATAATTAAATGCCACATGCACGATTGCCGCAAGCAAAATTCCACTTAGGTGTACCTGGGCGCTCATTAGCGACGTACCTCTCCGGGTGCTGAGGGACTCGCACGTCGGCTGCAAGACAACGAGCCATAGCAGGCGCTTAATACTCATTTGGTAGTTTCCTCATCCATGTACCTATACTATACGCTAGCTAACTCAATTTAAATCCCCTTCCCCCCCTCCATTTGGGATGGTCCCCTTAACACACACGCTCGTTTCTGGCTACACCAGTGACCTGCCTCATTCTTCTCAGTGACAATGACTAATGTGTGTCATTTGTGTTATAGTAGTGTACTTGACTTTTTTTTTTATAGAAAAACTAAAGAGATCAAAATTTTTACAGTTTCACAAAATCATCCGAAATGAAAAAGTGTGAAAAGTGCTGTGCAATTTTCTGAACTGTTTCAGCTCTATCTTGCTGTGCATCCCCTCAGGCAGTGCCCAAAGGGCTCATCCAGTCACAGCAACTTGGACAGTTGAGTAACGTTTGTGTTGGATACCGGGGCAGCCCCGCCCACAGATTTTGTAACCACCCAGAATCTTTTATTTTCGACTTCAAAATATACCTGCGTTAATGGATTAACTTTAGTCATTTACTGACACTGAAATCAAGCTGAGCCTACTCTTTATCCAGCCCCCCAAAACCCCCAGTTCCCTACGTGTCCCCTAAGATTGTTGGGTGGAGTTGGAGACTTCTCTGGCGGGTGTGTCTGTACTATACAGAATTACCCAATCCCGCCCTCCCCGTCAATGGAGCTACGTGAACACAATTTTACCACTTACCGCCTCCCCCTCCCCCCCATTTGGAGCAGTCTCTGTGAGGGTGCATCGCAATCAGTAACAATTAGCCTAAGTTCTATCCCATTGTTTCTTCCACTCTATAAGATGGCAGTGTCCATTTCTCTTTATCTACACGTGTCAGTGTCTGTAACCTCTACCAAAAATGGAACTGTAGGTGTGTCCAGACATCATTTAGTGGTGACTAAGGTTGCTGCAGCTTAAACTATGTTCTATCCCACTATTTCTTCTGCTCTATCCAGACTGTAGAGTATTTTTCATACACAAAACGATAATTGTTACAGAAAGCAACCCCCCCAGAGACTAAGTTGAAAAAAATTTGTTTTTCTGCAAGAAATCCTATGAATTCATAGATTTTTGGTGTTTTTCGTCTGCGAATGAATCGTTCAGGAGATCTAGAACCATTTCCCACCAACGATCTTGATTTGATAGTCCCGTTAGCAGGGGAGGGCTGAAGTATATCAGGGAAATTATGGAGTAAAACAAGCTTAAACAAGAAGAATAACAATAAAAAATGCGTAGAACTAGCACAAAAAACGCATGAAATTGGTCAATGAAACTCTACGGATGTAACCGCCATCTTTGAAATTCTATGGGCTGACGCGCCAGAAATCAAACTCTACAGGAACCCAACCCACATTTTGGCAAAACTCTACAGGAATTCACAAGTTCCAATCTAACCAAAATACGTATTGACCAATAAACCCACCTATTATATCAATATACATTGTTGTGACTAGGCATGCCCTTCAGGCACTGCCCAAAGGGAGGGTTGATGGGGGGCTTGCACCCCCCAGAACACATTCTCTCCACCACGGTATGTACGGCAATATAGAGCTGCATTCACACCATAAAATAATAAACCAAATGCCTTTATACCTGGAAATGTGAAACTTTCGTTTTTTCTTTGTCCAGTCCAGATTGCTTCGATTCTAATCACCTTTTTCATCATTTGGAGCTCTTGATGGGCTGAGATATAAAACTGGGATGGTTACTAGTCTAATTATTCTTTGATGCCACTTTAAAAGTCTTAAAAATAAGCCAGAATCAACAACACTGGAAGCGCAACATTTCTCACCGGCTTTCAAGGTTGAAATGAGCGGGCTAGTGAGCTGTTAACCTGTGGCTAGTGCAAGAAAGTGTGAAACACTCGATGCGCAGGATTCTATATGAGGGTATAGATAAATACTAAAATATGCAAATGAAGTATAACATTATTAAAAGACTTTAAAGGCATAAATGTGTACCAGCAGACACATAATTAGCCAAATATCGTTTTGACAAGCGTAATGATACACAGTAGTTCACGAACGCAAAAATGCGTTTGTGGGTCGGTGTTACTTTTTCTTCGCAAGGTAAACAAGCTCATGGGCTTTAAATTTGGAAGGCCGCCGCGCGTTTATATTTTCATCATTTAGCGATGACTAAGGCCTGCGCATCTTAAGCTATATTCTATCCCCTTCTATCATTCCCGCTCTATAAGATAGTGGTGTCCATTACCCTCTATCTACGCACGTCGCTGTAAATAACATTCCCGGAAAACATCACATTTGTGAGGATGGATAATGAAACTAGTGCACGAAACGGTCAAAAGAATTTTATGCGTGAGGATTACCTTTGCATGGACAG
>NW_020872229.1:198640-201140 GCF_003789085.1 Penaeus vannamei
GTCATATATCAAAACAAAATTTTTAATAACTATGATTTTCTGTCTATATTTATATAAGAATACACAAATTGGTCATAAATATGAGAATATTTAAAACGATTTAGTAAAATAATTGGCGGTGCAGATCTGTCTCAGCAGGGCAAAACATTTTACACATCCCCAATGATATTATGAAGTGACGTCCCTGATTTTAAGAAACGGAAAGACACAAGATATAACATGCGAAAGAAAATGGGTAGTACGTCCGAATAAGGGGGGAAACTAGGAATAAGCTCCTGCATTACAGGAGAGGCATGAGGTGAAAAGAACGATTATTAACACATGTAAACGTACATAAGAAGACATGTGAACAACTCTAACCATAAATCTATGTAACATTTATGGAATAATTCCCTCTTACCACCTCGACCGCCACTGCCATACCACCAGCAACACGAAAGTTCCAGGCCACTTTGGTGCTTTTGGTTCCTAGTAAAATGGTTATCCCCCACGCCCTTCAACCAAACAACCACAATGGTTTCTTGGGACGGCCTTGCAGAATGGTAATTTTACACAATACCTTCGGATAACCGATCGCAATAATTTGGGCAGCGATGGATTTCTCTCACCCTAAAGTACACATACGTAGGAATCATGTCCACCCGCTATCAAGCCTCCACATTACATACCCCGATAACAGGGGAGGACATGAAAGGGATCAGGGAAACTGCGGGATAAAATATGAATAATAAACACAGGATCGATCGCTAATTTGTCTAATGCAGGGGGCTGAGCCCATTGCGCCTCCCATCCTGGGCGGCTGCCGCCCCTCAACCCAAGGTCTATATAAGTACTTATATAGACCTTGCCCCAACCCCCGCAATGGAAGACCGAATACACCACTTCCATACGGTAGGAGAGACCGTCGGACAGACGGCATCGGGCGCTCCCTGCCATGAAAATGTGGAGGATTTTGATTTCCACTATGGCATTAGACAATAGTGACTCATTCTGTGTATATTATTCATAGTTTAACACAATTGCAAGTGGGGCAAAAATTGTCAATAATGTTGGAGTTTCCGCGATATAATCATATTTGGATATTAGAGAGCGAGATTAATCTATCGACACCAAAATTGTCGCGATCGGTTAGGCGAAGGTATTCTGTAAAATTACCGGCAAAATACAGACACGTAAAAGTCACCGCCTCCCTTCTTTCATCTTGTTTGTCAGTTTCTTTTTAAGACCTTCCTCACCAGTCTCCCCCACCCTATCTACTTGTCGAGTATTTTTTTTCCCTGGACCTGTGTTTGTTGTTTCCTTGGACGCCTGATCTAGACGAAAGCAGAATCAAGGTTCTGCCTGGCGTAAAACTGTTTGAATCGTCCATTTTAGTCGGTCGTGACGACGTCGTTTTAGTTTTTATTTCTTTGATGTTGAAATGTGACCTACGATTTATGTTGACCTGTTTGATCAGTGTTACTGATTGATTCTGTGTCCATTTATGTTTTTCTGTTTTTGATAATTGTATTTGTTTGATTGTATTAACTTTTTTATGAATAATTAAAAAAAGTGAACTTTGCACATTTTATGGTAATATTGCAGTCCATTTCTCGCAACTATTTGCTGTGATTTCGCAGTTTTACGCTTAATGTTTCATGAAACATAATGCCTTGTCTGCCTCATAATGATTTTAACACTCCCAAGAGACATAAAATTGGTTCACTGTGGTGCTACACTTCACAGTGAGCTGTTCAATTTCCGCATTGTCGCAACAGGCTCAGGTATAGTTCAGTTATAGATTGATTTATTTACTGAAAAAAAACTCATCTAAGGTCATTGTGGCCCCCGGGTAAGGAAGTTTATTTGTTTCTATGGCAATGTTTATGGATTCCCCGAATGGTTAATAATGAAAACAAATGTGCCAGACATCAAAGGTCATACACCACTATGATAAGTTATTGTGGCGAAAAGGGCAACAAAAGCCAATAATTAGGACAAAATATATTGCCAAAGGTTATACAGTTATAAAGTTTAGTATGGTAGTGAAGAGGGTAAGGAGGGAAGAGCAAATGGAGTACGAAGGCCGTTCATGATTGACACAAAGCCAGCCTTCCATCCTTTCTGCGCAGGAAGTGGACAGAAAGAGATAAGAAAGAGTAGGAAAATGAAAGTGTGAGAAGAGTCCATCCAAAATTAGTTGAGGCGGGGGCTGAGCTCCGAAGTAGAGGTGATCCCCGAAATTGGGCCTCAGTCTCCGTTTCCCAAGCCCTCTCCACGACAAACAAGGGAAAAAAGCAAGCTAGATTGTTCGGATGTCTTCACTATTAAGTTATTATTACAATTGTTTATAGTTAACGCAAATTTCTGAAAATTAAAAGACACAGAGGAACACATTTATTTGCACTGTTTCACAGAAATCCCATTCACACACATTATACTGTCTGCTACAGAAAATGCTCATTGTAATTAAGTAAAATTATATGGGCAATAGAGAGCCAACAGAGACTTTGAAAAGGAT
>NW_020872229.1:206140-213640 GCF_003789085.1 Penaeus vannamei
AATTTCTGAGAAGTGCACTGTAGTATAATCTATTTCTGTATTCTAATTTATATGAAATTTTAACAGGATATGCATTTATTAAATGTTCATTCCTTAAATACACACTAGGATCGATATTGTCGTATACATACCATAGTTTCATTAGAAATACATGGTACATCCATACTTGTGCATCGCTGCACTCTCCGGGCAAATTTGACAGTTCTGTTGTCAAAGTTCTCGTTTATTCCAAAGGTAAAGTTTGTTTACAGTGTTACAAGTGTTTCCAATTTTTTTTTCCAACTGTGCGATGAAATTGATCTCTCACCGAAATCGTCATAATATCGGGGATAACACTAAAATCGGGAAAATATAATAACCATGTTCCAGTTGTAGAATTTCATCAGTGGTTCTTCACTTACCAACCACCATCCCCTCAATGTTAAGGTAAACTTAGTTTGTATCTCTAAATGTAGTCGGTAGCGATCTAGAGGCCCCGGTAAGGAAATTAGACAATTAGGAAGGGTCCTTATATGGGATTTTGGAGGTTGTTTGGAGGGCAGAGCCTTCGGTAGAGAAATATGGCAATTGGGAGGGGATTCAGGGGCATAGCCCCCGGGTTAAGAAGACTTTTGGTTCATATGGCAATCCTTTTGGTTGTTTGTGTGTTTAAGATGCGGATCACTGACTCGTTTGTTTGCACATGTTAAATCATCAGTGGTTGACTCTTGTCTTGGTTTATTACATTTTCCACCTTCTTTATCATATTTTATACTATTCTTGGCTTGGGTTTTCAAATTTCTAAATTAATTTACTTTTTAAAATGCATGGTATTAAAGATCTCCAACCCCCCAATTCCCCATGGGATCCCCCAACACTATTGACAGGAGTTGGGGACTTTGTCTCTAATGGATGCGATCCTGTTGTAAACATTTACCTGGCTTGCTTTTGATGTGGCATCAATCATATGTGCCTGCTATGTTGAAATGCTGTTTATCTGTGCCCTTTTCATTATGATATAATGTTTAAGTTTCTGTAGAATTCTGTAGGCCATGGTACCCAGGACAATACAAACCATGGCTTGAATGTACTCATTAGCTATCTTTTTTATGATCATTTACCAAAGGAAGTAGCAGAAAGTTTTGCTGATAAAACTGTAGTGTATCTCGGTTATTTGTGACCTTTCCATTTGGATAATGGTTCATTTTGGTTATGTAATTAAAATTCATATTTAAAAAAAATTATAATTGAATGTGCTGAAAGTTCTTACAACAGATCTTGCATTCATCTCAAAAACACATTCCTTTTTCTTGACATGCAAATGATATAAATACCCAAAGTGTTCAACTATGGTGACTGCCTGCAGCAAACTGACAAGCTAGCAGGACAAGGGCATGGCATTGGTGGTTGCATCTGATGGAAGCTTATACAAATTTGTGTTCAGTGGTGTCTGCTGTAGAAGGCCATGGTGGATGGCAAATCTGAAGCAGCTCAACTTAGAGAAATACAGGTATGACCTGTATTTGTGTGTATATATATATATATATATATAATATAGTTATATACTTAGTATATAAGTTTATATTATACTATTATATATATATATTATGTGAGTGTTGTGTGTGCTATATATTACTAGTGAGATATAGTACTATATATACCTATTATATATAGATGAATTATTATATATATATATCACTGTATAAAATTATATATTAAATGTAATGATAGCCTAATATGGCGCATATCGGAATATATGTTATTATTGTATAATATAATATATATGTTGGTAGTACTATATATGGTAATGTATTATTATATGAACATAATATTGTCTATATATATCGCATATGTATTCCATTGAGCTATATGTATTCTAGTGTGTGGTCTATATCACACTATATGTAAATATAATTTATATTAGTGCATATATGCTACTATATGTATTAGTACTGATTATGTGTATATATGTATATTGAGTATCGATCGTATGATTACTATATGTATATATAGTATATATATATCGTATATTAGTATGTACCTTATAATTAGTATGTCTATATATATGCATGATATATAATATTGGACAATATATATGTATATATTAATAATTCGATGTATACCATATAGTATACGATATATAGTTAGCAATATATATATACCAATGAGTATACGAGTATCACTATACTATAACATATATACACCATAATATATATATCACTACGTATATTATATATAACCATTCTATATATTATATTATGCGTATAAGTATATATATAGTAATATATATATATCCTAGTGATATATAGAGTTATTATATCAGTATATTTAATGTACTCAGTATATATACATCTGTATACTATTATACTATACTATATATAATATACTAATATATATATATGTATATTACTTATATTGATATATATATAAAGCATGTGTGAGGTATACTATGATGTTAAATATATAATATTGAGCTAATATAATTATAAGAATATAGAAATTATAGTGATACTACCGTATATTATCTTTATGAGAATATTATACATACATATATTAGGGTATACATATATATATACATATATATACATCATAGAAGTATACTACCACAATAGTATATAATTATACTCGAGGCGTATGGTATATAATATGATGAGTTACATAATATATGGTATATATAGGTATACATTGATATACACACACATGTATGTATATCGTACTGTCCATGTACTACTATATATATACTACCTCGGTTATCATTATCTTTTATATGTGCTGCAATTGTGTGTGTGTGTGGCTTGTGTGTGGTGTGGTGTTGTGTGCTCGTGTGTGTGATGTCTATCGTATTCAATATAATATATGTATATACTATATCCTATATATGGTATCATATATATGAGGTATGTAAATCATAATATGTATGCTATTTATATACTGTATTGTTATACTAGATGTGATGTTATTATATATGAAGGCATATATACATACATATCTACAATATACTTACCGAGGATAGTTAACTATATATGTATATTAAATACATAGATATATTAAGTCATACTGCTATAGTATATAACATATGTCGTATAAAATATATGCAGCTAATATACTATGTATTAGATAAATGTAGTAATATATTACATGTGCGTATAGACTATATGATATATATATTATATGATGTATAATATTATGCGTATTATCTATATACATATGTATACGCTATTATACTGCATACTACTATAGTGGATAGCCATTATATACAGTGAGTATATATATATTATATAGTATATATAAATAGTATAGTATACCGATATATATTACTTATGTATATAGATATATGTATATACTAATCAAAGTACATAATACTATTATTATATATATATGGATATAGTAAGGGTACATTATAGATAGGGAGGAGGCTTATTAGGTATATATGAAGTCAGGGTTCGTATTTGAGAGAGTACACTTAGTGATATAGATATGTCTACTATATAGTAATGATATAATATTAATATAGTGATCATACTTACTTATATATGCTATGACTCATACTACTATGTCTCTATTATTTAGTGAGTAGTAGTGGTATACCTATATATAGTATATATGTATACATACCTAATATTTACGTCATATCATATACCTAATATTTATATATATGTGTAAAAAATATGTAAATTTATATGCCATTGTGAATATATAGTGTAGTATATATAGTATACTGGTATTGTTATATATGTATATGTTATTATATATTACTATATTTATATGCATACATACTAGACATATATTAAGTACTATATACCCGTAATATAAATATACACCACCACACACACATTTAAATGTACATTGCTATTTGATATTATCCGTATATGTTATGTGATCATGTATATGTATAAAAATATAGACAGATATCAAAATATGTAAATGTATATGTAGTATTTAATGCATATGTATATATATATGATACTATAATATATGTTATATGATTATATATACTGTATAATTATATATATAGATATATATATACTGATATCTATATTATATATGTACTATATATATTTACATATTTATATATGTAGTATCTATTATATACACGACACATTAAAGTTACATGTATATGGGTAATAATGTATATAGTATATGATATGTACTATTGTAATCTATGATCTAATAAATATAATAATTTTATAAGTGAATGTTATGAGTATATAGGGTATATAGTTACACTACTATAACTATATATATTATATATATTAATATGGTATATTGCATATATTTATATGATAATGTATATGAGTATATGTATATTGTAAATTATATTTTCCTTTTTTTTTTTGTTTCTCGTATGAATAATATCCATAATAGTATAGTATATTGAACTATAGATTAACCTACTCTTATATAATTTAATATAGAGTATATATGTTTATGATCTAATGATCCCTTATTTAAAAAATATCTTCCTTTTAATACTGTTATATGTATATGTATATGTATATGTATAGTATATATATATATATATATTATATATATATATATATAATATAATATAATTTATAAATTTATGTTTATGATTAAGATCCCTTATTAAAACATCTTTCGATTATTTAAAGGAAATTGTTAATTAGATATGATCATATTCTTTATTATTCATGTAATTATTGTACTTGTTATTATTTGACCATGCTCTTGTTAATATAAGTAGAGAAATTTCTGCTTTTTGCCAAGGCCTCGCACCCCCCCTTGAAAACTACTGAAGACTTCTTAGTTGGGCATACCCCCAGGTTAAGAACCACTGTTCTATAAGTTTTAACTATTGTATGTTATAGGAATTTTATGGTTTTACTGTTATTGTGTTAGTACTATTATCAGTTACAAAAGCAGAATATTTCTGCACTCTGGACTGCAGCTCACTATAATTCACAACACCTATCAGCTGCAGCAGTTAACCTCCTGTTCATGATTTTTGCATCTTATAGTATAACATATATGGTTTATAAGGTAGGAGATAAATGGGTTACATAAGCTACAAGATATTTTGTGGAAAATACATAAGGTGTTTTCATATATTACAGAGGACTAGTGATGTATTAGTTGATGATGCGACGCAGTGGGCCTGGTGGGGGAGGGGGAGGAGGGGGTTTCAGCAAGCCCCCTCCAGCACCCCTCACGCATGGTGGTAGCGGTCGGGTGCGGCTCCACACTCCTGAGGTCAATGGAACTCATGTGAAGGATCGATTTGGGTGTGTAACATTCATAGTCTCTGTAGTTAATTTTGTAATGCAGATATTACTTACTGATCATGTATTGTTGTGCGTATATGATATTTGATTTTTATATAGAAAGCTAATAGCTTCTAGCTTTACTATCCTCCTATTGCCCACCCTTCGAAAAATAAATGATAAGATAAAAAAATATATAAAGGAGCTTATTCACCAGATCTCCACGTGAAAGATCTCCAAGCTTAGTGAGCAGCCTCCCTCTCTCGCCCTCACACCCAAGCAGCAGAGAGAAGTCACCAAACCCTGCATCACAGGATCTACATGACTGCTCTATGTGTCTCTCTGCCTACATACAGGTATTTTAGTTTTTGACTCTTTAGGTAATTAGTCTTTGTGGGGAATTTCACAGATATGAAATTTTTTTTTGTCTTCCAAAAGAATTGAGATGTTATATATTTTCTATATATATGATTTAAGTATTAGTGAATTGGTAAATATTTAGCTAATACAAAAAGAAAGGGAAGAAGAAAAGATAACATTATTAAATATATATATATTTTTTAATTTCAGTCACTAAACACTGTTTGTGGCACAGCCTGCCGCCTATCCCAGTGCTTGGCGCAAGTGTGCACGGAGGCAGGTTTTGTTGATCCTTACTCAGTCCCAGGGATGACAACACAACCTGTTAGGGAAGCTGCCGATGCATGGGAGGGAGTTGCTCGAGCTGTGGGTGTGGCCAGTGCAGCAGTCAAAACACAGATGCTGGTTCTACTCCAGGAAGTGCAGTCACGGCAAGATATGTCTGACACTATCCGCCGGCAGGAGATAAGTCGGGTAAGAATAGAAGGAGAAATTGAAAAAATTGTGGGGAAAGGATAAAGAAAGGGAGTAAGAGAGAGTGGAAACAGTTGTGAGATCAGAGGAAAAATAGGAAAAATAGGCAATATAAGGTGAAAGGAAATGCTTATGAACATATGGGACCTGTATAAGGTATATCTATAGTCTTCAGATTTTTTTTTTTTTTTTTCTTTTTTAATACAAAATGACTTGAGTTACTGTCTAGATGTTTTTTTTATGTCTTGGTTTATGAGAAAATAAAAAGATAAGTGTATGTCACATTCTCCTTAATCTTCCAGGTTGCTCAGGCAATGCTGTCTGCCTTCCTGGGTCTGCAGTACCAGTTCTCAGCTGTGGTAATTGAACGCTTCACTGCCATTCTACAGGCTCTGCGGGATGACAGCCAGAGCTATGGTTGCCAGAGCATGACATCACAGGGCCTGCCATCTCAGGGAGTGCCCTCACAGGGGATATCATCGCAGGCTCCTATGGGGCTGCCCATGGGGGGCAAAACTTGCCAGGGCCCACTGCCTGGTCAGGTCGGGGAGCCACAGCAGCTGCCGGTGTCTAGTCAGTATGTGCCGCAAGTGGCGGGCCAGCCTTCTTGGCCGCCTTCTGGTTCACAGCCACCACCACCTCCTTCATTGCCACCAGGTCTAAAGGGTGTCCAGCCTGTGCCACTGTTGGAGAGCCCAGGGAAGGAAGATAAGCCCCGCAGCCGCCACCCCTCAGGAGGTCACTCCCGCCACTCCCCTGCTGCCCCTGGCTGGTCCAACCCGGGCAGCGCAGTTGGCGTTCCTAACAATACCAGTTACAACTCTAACTCCAATTATGCCTCTCTAGTCAAGCATGTAGTAACACACTGTCACCCGGCTCATGCTATGGGCTCTTTTCACACATGAATGGGGGAGGCGGCGCAGGCTGGCACACCGACGCCATTTCCCGACGATGGTCCATGGGTGGGCCAAGCACAGAGGGCTGGGAGAGGAGCTCTAGCCTGGGGCCCTTTAGTCTGATTGCCAATAGAAGGTGGTCAGTCCCAGAGGCAAGTGAGCATGATGTCAGCAACATGAGTGAAGCGGACTCCATGAACGACTTTTATGGCCTTCAGGGAGACTGGAGTGGGACCATTGGCTGTGGCTCCACATCTTGGGGATCTAGAGGGGTTCTCCAATTGCCATCTCGTGATAGTAGTGTCACAAGAAGCCCCAGCCACAGTCGTTCTGTTACACCAGGTAAAAAGGAAATTATTATAAATTTTAATTTCTTGTTTGGTAAATTTGGTACTCAACTGCAAGTATATCATTTAGGATTTGTTGGGATTGTCCCATGTAGGGTGAAAGCTGATATGAGCCTACCTTGGTGCTTTTTGTTGGATATTAAAGAAATAGGTTTTGAGATAATTGAATGTCCATGTGCATTATTGTTAAATACTTGATTGTACTTTTTTGACATAGAGCCT
>NW_020872229.1:221140-226140 GCF_003789085.1 Penaeus vannamei
GTGTTTACCCTCTCGTGACTGGAACCCCAGTAGCTATTCTATACCATGTGTCAGGGTGTGTGCAGAGTCAAATTACCCAGCTCTCTATGCTTTTTGCTATGGTACAAAAGAATTCTTAAGGGAATGAGGTGCAATACTGTTTGGCGTTCACAACCTTAGAGCAGGATCAAAAGCACAGTGTGAGGGATAGTTTGTGATGTGATAGGACATCATACTGACATGAAAAAATACAAAGATGCAGTTGCGTATGAGAGCAAGCATGCATATACATGCATGCGCACATATGCATACACGCCCAAGCACATCCATACATACACGCACAAGCACATGCATACATACATGCACAAGCACATGCATACATATACGCACAAGCACATGCATACATACACGCACAAGCACATGCATATGTACATGCACAAACACATGCATACATACATGCACAAGCACATGCATATATAGTCGCACAAGCACACGCATACATACTCGCACAAGCACATGCACACGCATGCACACACACACACACACATGCACACACACATGCATACACACATGCACACACACATGCACACACACATGCACACACACACACACACACACACACACAACACACACACACACACACACACACACACACACACACACACACACACACACACACACACACACACACAACACACACACACACACACACACACACACACACACACACACACACACACACACACACACACACACACACACACACACACACACACACACACACACACACACACACACACACACACACACACACACACACACACACACACACACACACACACACACACACACACACACACACACACACACACACACACACACACACACACACACACACACACACACACACACACACACACACACACACACACACACACACACACACACACACACACACACACACACACACACACACACACACACACACACACACACACACACACACACACACACACACACACACACACACACACACACACACACACACACACACACACACACACACACACACACACACACACACACACACACACACATATACAAATTTAGGTTAGTTCATTTCTTAAACTTGTCGTGATAGAATTAGTGATTTGTATTTGTTATATGGGATTTATTTTTATTTAACTCTTACAAATAATACAAGTGTGATAATGTACTTTGATTTTATATTTATATTTGTATATAACATTTTGGTTTATCTACTTTATTTGCGAGTGAAAAAAATTAAAATCCATTTTTCTAATGAACAGGTAATGCGTCATATTTTTATTGTATCCATTTATAAGCATATTGCTTTGCCCACATAAACACAAATTGCAGGTTTGATAGGAATAAATGATTTTTTTTTTTTTCTTTCTTTCAGATGGGATTGGTTGTGAGCGAAGAAACAATGTATCAATCAACCGTGATGCTGCAAATAGAGCATCCTGGCCTGTGGCGTCTTCACTCCTGTAAGGGAAAATCTCTCCATTTGCTATGTCTTAATGCTTATATCCACTTTGTGTTGATGTGATTGACTTTTATCATATCTTATTATGGTTACACAGCTGATATTGTACTGTTGCAAAGATAGAAATTTGGATCATGAAGATATCCTTTGCAATAAAAGCAATCAAATTTCAACTTTGATTGAAATGAAAAATAGAAACTAAATATGATACTCTGATAGGAAAGTATACCTTCAAATCTGTTACAACTGTTTTGTCTTACTCTCCCACTATTTTGCCTAATTATCCATGTTGATTTGCCTAACCAGCATGGAAAAACTGCTTGTTGTGTGAAGTCCTCAGCATTTTTGTAAACTAATGCTGTTTTCTGATTCTTGTCCCCTGATCAGCTGGGCAGGCCTAGACGGCTTCGTGAGCGAGAGTGAGGGGGAAGAAGGGGGCAACATATCCCCCATTGGACTTCCTCAATACCGCCGCCATTCCACAGACACCACACACCTCAACCTCTGTGCCAATGCTCCTCCAGTCTCCAAAACTCGGAGCTCAGACAATATTTCCTCAGCAAGTGTGAGTATGTTTCAGGGAAAGCATGAGGCAACTTAGCCTCCTTTTTGGGATTTGAGGTAGTTGTTATGGAGAATGAAGTCTAGATAGCCTTTTATGTCTCATTTCATTTCTTCTCGGACAAGCTGCGTTCATGTCAGACATATACCAACATGCAAGTTTATCTGGATACATTATTCTCTGTTCTTTTGTAGTTTTTTATTTTTTAAAATTTGTTTTAGTTCAGAAGCTGAGAAGTTCTTTTGCCATTCAGACATTTCCTCACATTTTTAGGATAAACCTAATACATAATTTTATTATAAAAGGATCAGATCATTATTTTCTTTTATAGAATAATTTACATGTGCCTTTAAAAATTTTACACTTTGCATTCTAGATTTCTTATTCATTGTGTTGCTTACAACTCTCTCCTTGTAACACCCTAAATAATAGCTCTCCATGAAGGATATGATCTGTAAATGATTTTTTTTCACCAGAACCTTAATAAATGAATTTTGTATTTTTGTAGATTTAATGAATTGCTAAGAGAAGTGTCATACTCTGATTCTATTATCCATATTATATAGAAATTTTTCCCATGAATTAGGTAATTCATAGAAGATGTAGTGTACCAAACTGCCTTCTGTGATAAGTGAAGTATTACCACAACTTTGAGGAAAACTGAGTTTATTTTATGTTGAAAAAAGGTAATAATGAGACTAAATAATGCTGCTACAGTAGTTCCTGATATAAACACTATATATATATATATATATATATATATATATATATATATATATATATATATATATATACATATATATTTATATTTATGATTCACTTTATAAAGTATGTAATACAGTTAGGTCTGAGTGATTAGATGCAAAAAAGTAGGAAGTGATTTTTTATTGGTAATAGATATTTCAATTTTGAACTTGTTTTGAGTTTGCCTGTACTTCTGTTTGCTTAGGCCTACTTATGCAGTAGCATTCAGAAAGAGAGGTAACCCTACTTTGCTCCTCCATTGCAGTTAAGCATTATAGTATACCTAGTAGAAGTTGCATAAGAGAAAGGAGTATGTAAAAATCCTTGATTTAAGACTTATGGGAGCCATAAGAATCCTTGACTTATGACTTAGGGCAGCCCATTAGAATCCTTGGCCTGAGTCACCTCTTCTGGTCTGCAGAGCAATGGTGAGGCAAGTGGCACCAAAAATGGCTGCTTGGACAGTAATCTTCAGCGACTCCTGCTGCTCAACTCCATCCTGCCATCCTCGTCCCCCCCAACACCAACCTCCCAGTATTCGCTCTTCAGTCCCACCAGCTGAACAAACACTTCGAAAAAAATTCTTATGTAAGCTATTTTCTTCTTTATGAGTGAGAGCATTCACAGCAATGGACAGCTTGGCAGCATTTATGCTTTGATGATGTACAACTAGTGTCATTAGGGAGAAATTGTCCGCAGTGTTTGTCTCTAAGCTCAAGAGGAGAGGAAGGAAACAGACAATGACTGTGGTTGACATCAGTTATTTTGATAGGATGTCAGGCAGAATGTCACTGTTGTCACAGGGCTCTATAGCATAACCATAAAAGGTCTTCAGAAGACAAGTATTGTTACATTGTTTCCATATCCTATTTAGGATTGCAGTAGAGGAAGCATATACTGAGACCTGCCTAACACTTACCTGTTATGGTTGTACGTTTTACCTTGTGAAGCAAACAAGAAACCTTACATCATCACATTCAAACTTGACCTCAAACCAAAAAGATTTCGGTATACTTCCAGTTTTGTTGCCATTAGTTCAGCATAGTGGAAGGAAGGGTTGTGCCTTGTGAGATAGTTGTTAACCTGTGCATAATACTGAGTAGTCCTTGGTGATAGTAGAAGTGTTGTCCTATTGCTCCTGACTAAATATATAATTTTCCCCCCTCTCCTTCAGTTAATCTAGTAAATTAGTTTATTCTTGATATGTATGTCAGTATGAAAGTGCTGAATTGGCTCTGGCATGTCAGGAACATGTGCTGCCTAATCCTAAAAATAGTGATGACCACAGTTAGGAATTTAAGGGTTCCATGCACTGAATTACAACAGAATAAAGGACAATTTCATAGATGTTTGTAATTTGTAAGTTACATGGACAGGAAATGTCCACAATCACTTACATAGTTTCTTGCAATGAAGGGAATTTTTTTTTCTTGTAGTTGCTTTATCCTTAATAGGTGAAGTTAATATGATGGTGAGAATAAGGCAGTGGCAGGTAAAATGTATATAGCATTCGCAGGGAGTTTTTTTTTTTTTTTTTTTTTTTTTTTTTTTTTTTTTTTCTTTTCTTTTTTGTACCTACATAGCCCAGTGAAAGGCTTTGGAAGGTTTCTTTGGAAAATGTTAGGAAGGCCGGACAGTAACTTGTAGGTCCTTGTTTGTACGGGCAGAATTGAGCATCAAGTTGCTCTGGATATGTTCTGAGATCATGGTGGTAGGAGTCAAGGTGGAGTGGACAACATGAAAAAGAAGTCAACTGGGCAATTGTTCTTTTTGTGGAAGGGCTTAGACAAGGAGTGTGTGCAGCTAAGATTCTTTTACTTTCTTTCTGTATCTGCCATGTCATATTATAATGAAAGAACATTATTAAAGAAAACTGCAACATTCATAATTATCTTTACAAAGAGGTCAGTGGGGTTGGATGAAGAGCCCAGAATGTCTTATTGCTTTATAATACATGAGAAGAATATTGCATGTAGCTTCATAGAGTTTATATGGCAATGGTGGCAGATTGCTTGCAGTGGACACAAGGTAGTGCATAGAGATCTCCAATGGTAATTTGAAACATAATTCCTAAGAAAATATATTGCTTTTGATAGTGATTCAAGTCAAAAGTATTTCCTAAATGTGGCCCAAAACTGTCCTGGATGATAAGTTGTGGGTCAGTGATGTCAGATTTATGCAGTATCTATGACAAGCTAAAAAAGA
>NW_020872229.1:234101-249101 GCF_003789085.1 Penaeus vannamei
CAATCATAAAACCACTCCTTTATTTGTGTAGTTGAATGTCTGGGAGCAGTTGCCAACCATTGCTAGTCACAGATTTCCTTGTGATATTGGTCAACATCAACTCTCTATGAAAATCTTGGAGACTGTGAACAGCACCAAAAGTCCTCTGTGCTATATATTTTTTCAAAACTAAAAATAATTGACAGGTATGTAAAACTCTGCGAGATCCTACTGTTCGTCTCCATGAAATCGAGGTGTCCCTCTTTTCTGCCTTCCGTCCCATGCTGGCTGAACGTGCAGTGCTGGAGAAAGTGGACACACAGATGGACCATAAGACTTACTATGCTGAAACCAAATATGATGGGGAACGGTCCCAGATTCACAAGAATAAAAATTCCTACAAGTACTTTTCACGGTATGCCGTAGTTCCTCTTTTAAAAATTTATTTATTTTCTTCATTCATTTATTTATTATTTCTTTAAGCTTACTAATTTGTTTGAACTTCTACTCAACAAGCAAGGGATTCATCATTACTCGGAACACAAAAGTCAAGAAAGTCAATCTCATTTACTCATGCATTGTTTACAGGTTCATTAGTTACCAATTATTGAAGAAATGATAGTTAAATAGATTTAGAGATATTTGCATACTTAATATTTGCTCTTTATTGGGTATTGAATTTTTATAAAGAAAAAGAAAAGTAGAAAAATTGCATATTATTTCAGAAATGGCTTTGAATTCACCAACAATTTTGGAGGTGACCCAAACAGTGGCCTCTTTACACCACACCTCCATGGCCAGTTCCTTCCCCATGTGAAAGACATTATCCTTGATGGGGAGATGGTGGGATGGAGCAAGAAACATGGTGCTATTGTTAGCAAAGGTAGGAACCTATAATGACTGTTCTGTAAGTGCTTTCCTCATTACAGGTAATTGTTATAGTGAAATTAGTCAACTAATTAATGAGTTTATTCATCTTGAATTACTGTAATAAGTTATTGGAACTGTTTTAATATGATATGATGTCTGCCTCTCCATCCTTCACTAGATAGGCTGATTATTTGGATATTGTACTTTGCAACAGTTAAACTTGAGCTTAAACAGTTAAGAAAGCCAGAAATTAAACCAAGGAAAAGTACTGACCTAGTGGGAAAAGATGCTATAATGACAGATGGGTATGCGGTGGAAGTCCGGAATTGGTATGCAGTATTAGAGAATGAGTCAGCGAGTGAAGGGGCTGAGGAGCAATGGAACATTTTGGCAAAAGCAATACAAAAAGGAGTAGAAGTTGCTATACCAGAACGTAGGCGAAAAAGGAAGAAACCATGGATGATGGACGAGATTTTTGACATGATAGACGATAGGAGACATTTAAAAGGCTGAGACGAAGTACAATATAGGATTAAGAATACAGAGATACATTGGGAATGTACCAGAAGAAAGGAAAAATGACTAAATGAGCAGTGTGAAGAGGTGGAGGAACTATGCAGAACGA
Organism: Penaeus vannamei; assembly: GCF_003789085.1. Taxonomy (NCBI): domain Eukaryota; kingdom Metazoa; phylum Arthropoda; class Malacostraca; order Decapoda; family Penaeidae; genus Penaeus; species Penaeus vannamei. Next base: position 235,576 of record NW_020872229.1, read on the forward strand.
ATTAACATTCAAAATATGGCAAGATAAAAGAAGTAACTCAGAAACGTAAGTGGAATAAAATCGGTGCAGTGAAAAATAAAGATCGGACAGTCGTGATGGATGCAAAGGAGGTGGGACAAAGATGGAGTGAATATGTAAATGAGCTATTTTTGGATGAGAGACCAGAGATATGTGACACATCCGAAGGAAATGAAGGCCCAGAAATTCTTGAGAGTAAAGTAAGGTGGGCAATGAATGACATGAAGAGAGGAAAGGTGGCAGGAAGTGACAGTGTTACGATCAAAATGTTCAAGCAATTGGTAATATGGCTGTAAAGAGTATCACAGAGATAGCGAACAAAGTTTATAATTTAGGACAAATAACCGAACAAATGTGTAAATCTGTATTTATAGCAATAGCAAAAGTAAGCGGAACACTGTACTGCGAAAAGCACAAAACTATCAGTATCATGAGTCAAATAACAAATATCATACTGAAAGTTATACTCAAACAATTACATGGCAGAATAAGAAGTAAAGTCTCGGATGAAGAATGTGGATTTGTGGAGGGGAAAGGTACTAGTAACGCAATTTTATGTGGAGAACAATGTCTAAGAGGGTGATAGAGAAACAAAGACACCTGTATACCTGCTTTATTGACAATGAAAAAGTCTTTGACAGAGTCAGATATGAAGACTTAATAGAAATATTGAAAAGCATTGGGTGAACAGAAGAGAACTCAGTATGATAAAGAATCTGCGCTGGACACAAAAGGCATGTGTAAAAGTAAATGGAGAAGAATCAGAGTGGCAGAGCATCACAAGAGGTGTTAGGCAGGGTTGTGTATTATCTCCGGATTTGTTTTCGTTTTATGGAGAAGTTGTAATGAGGAATATCAGGGATTTTTTGGTCATGCAATGAGGAGAGAGGAGCTAGAGAATCTGATGGTAATGGGAATGGTGGAGGGTACCAGGGGGAGAGGAAGACAAAGTGTGAAGTATTTGGATGGATTGGTGAAACTGCCACGAGGGAATGTGACAGGTGGACAGTTCGTCAGAGCCACAAGAGACAGAAGGTGATGGAAGTCCATGGTTGCCCAAGTCCTGGAGATATGGCACAGCGGTAGGTAGGTTGGTACTTTGCCACCCACAAGAAAACTACTGTCTTCTAGCTTAATTGGACTGCACCATATTCAAAACTTTTAAATTGCCTGTATATTATTTCTGATTGGTTACAGCACTGTATAAGTACTCATGAAAGTGAATAGTCAAATAGTTATTTCTGGTGACTAATGTACCTGATATAATAGGGTGAAGACAGAATTGATAGAAAACCAGATTTTGATTTGTTATTTCTTATTTTTATAGTCAAGAAACACAGATGAAAAGAATATAAAACTTGTAGGACACAGACATTTCTCTCTAGCTGGCAGTTTGAAATCATTATTTTCTAATAAAAGCAGACTATAACTTTTTAAAAATTTAACTTTTTGCAGACTATTATTGCTATAGATGTCTAGGCCAGGACACTTTAACTGGAATTGTTGGAATGAAATGATTTTTATGGCACCCTGCTCAATATTTAGGAAATCAGAGAGCCACAAGTAATTTGTCACATTGATGAATGTTTAGAACATCCTACAGGCCAAATGAGGCCTGTGATTAGAATCAGTGGGCATTTAGAAAGGGACTTTTGCATTATTTGCATCGATGAACGAGTACGGAATGTACCACCCATTAAACATGACTGGAAAAGCACCAGCTCCATGGAGGACTTTGAATCCATGCACAGGATCTTATTCATACCCACTGTGACTGGCAATGTAAGTTGTATTACAGAAAATTGAAGATTATGAAAAAATTAAAAGCTGACACAAACTGTTACATGTTATTATTATTGTACAAAATTATGGACTGCTAATAGAAAGGATATGGAGTCTGTGCAAGGAAAACAGTTTATTACCATCTGGATGAAGCAAACCAAATGACAAATATAGACATTGGAAAAATGGCAAAAAAGCTAAATATGCTCATGCAGAAAACGAGAAATTAACTTTGCAAAGTGATGAAGTTTTGTCACTGCACATGAGTGTTTTCAGCCTCTTGCCTACAAACCACACACCCATCAAAGCGGCTGCTCAAGTAAACCTAATATCTGTATTTTGTGCCATGTGCATGTAGTGAAACATCTGGATCTGAGGGGTTAACTGTAACTATTAGTTATGTAGGAAGTTGCCTTGTGGTGAACAGCAACATTAGGAATTGCCAACTGCAAATGTGCCACTCAATAGCGTAAATGGACTATATGCTCAAGCTGTTGAAGGGTTAAAAGATTTTAAAACATTTTATTATAAATTCAAAATAAAATATTCTTCTACATCATAAAGTTAGTGTTTCTGACACATGTTACTGAACAACTTTTCATCATACCAAGGTACAGCAGAGGTATGAGGGTTTACAAATGTTACATATAACTTCTTAATCTGTGATCATAGTTCACAGTATATAAACTGATATTACTTATTATTTTTTTGCTATTACAGGAGAACATTTGGATGTCAAAAATCTAAAAGAAGATGGGGACTTGCAGGTTTGCCTTGTCCTCTTTGACATCATTTACCTGAATGGCCAGGTAGTGTTATTTGTATTTAAGAATGAAGGGCTTAAATATTTGAAGATTGCATTGTTGTAATTTTGGTGTCACCTATATAACTAAGATAATACCAGACGTTGGGAAAATTACAAATCAGGATCAATAAGTTTGCAATGTGTAAGTTACAGTGTAATACAGTGTCATGGAATTCTGAAAATGTGACAATCAGAGAATCAGTTGGTTATTTTCTACTTTGAACCTTTTGATGATTACAGGTGTTGACTAATTTGCCTCTGTCGGAGAGGCTTGAAAAGCTGAAGACTGTGCTCATACCATTAGAGGGAAGAATCCAGTTCTCTGCAAAGGTGGAGGTCACGACAAAGTATGTAAGATGTTCATTTCATGGTGAAGCTGTTGTTACTCTTGTTAACCCGTTGCTGCCGGGTGGCATGTACGTACATGCTGTGGCTGTTGTGGACTGAACACCGGGGGGCATCATGTCATGCCCATTCCCACGCTACTGGCTTGTCGGACGGAAGTTGTTTTTCTCCGATAGTAGCGGCTTCATTTATATGGTAAAGATTTTAGGCAATGGCACATATATGAAGGTAAACCTTCAAAATTTTAATATTTTTATAAATTTTAGCAAAATAAAAGCTTTTAGGTGCTAAATGTCGCTCGCAAACAACCGATCGAGCCGGGCGCAAAGAGGGGAAACTACCGGTGCGTGCCAACAAGCCTGTGCATACGTCCACTTGCCAAAAATTTTACCCGTCTGCGATGGGTTAAGGTTGCTTGAGGAATGAAGTTTTTAATTATCTGTTGGCCATGGAAGCCAACAGATAAAGTAAGAGGAAAGAGCAACAAGATTAAGAATAATTGAATTGATGAAAATAAAGTGACTATAAATCAAAGTTCCTCCTGCTGGCAGGTGTGAGCAAATTTTACTTTTACTATTTTTATATTAAACAAACACTGTGAGTCTTCAGCATAAAAGAATTAATCTTTTCAGTCCAGACTTAAATCCTTTCTTTGCCAGCTACACGTAAGTTTACATTATAGACATTTGCCCGGATATTTTATTATCAATGGTATTTCCTCTTCTTATGATCTCACAAACTGCCAAATTCATGTCTTTTATTTTTATAGGACCCAGTGCTTAAACCATAGGCAGCCCCCTGATACAACATCTCTCCATTCCTCTTAGGGAAGATGTCATCAGAGTCTTGAATGAAGCCATTGACAATCGAGAAGAAGGAGTTGTGCTGAAGAACCCAGATTCCATTTACAGCCCTGCTTCTCGGAAAGGAGGTTGGATCAAAGTCAAGCCAGAGGTATAAGTCAGATTAATGTTAATTAGTTTGGATCTGAATCAATCTATTATTTTTAATCATTATCATCATCATTATTATCCTCATAATCATTATGGACATCATTATCATTATTATTGAAATTATGATCACTTTCACAGGTATCATTATTAATATTATCATTCCTATTATCACTATCACGATCATATATTTTTTCTGGGCTCTGAATTTTTTTTTTTACCAGTATGTGGACTCCTTGGTCTCAGAACTTGATCTACTGATCATTGGAGCGTATTATGGATCGGGAAGGCGCAAAGGGGTGCTCTCTCATTTTCTGCTGGGTGTTGCTGTCCCCAGTAATGAAGTTGGCAAGTGATCTGTTATGTGTTTCATGGATTTTTCTCTTATTTGTAAATGGAAGGACAGAACATAATTAGCTTTTGGTGAATCTAGTGTTAGTAAAGATGATTATAATAATGAAATGTCACTTGAGGTTGTTTGCAGTGACTGTAAGAAAACTTCTACTTTGTTCATTCCATTAAGTAACAGAGTATGGAGATTACAATAATTTTGTTCCTAAGGAAATTTTTTAGTTCATTAACAATAAGCAGAGTTGGATTCTGTTAAACTTTTGTAGAAAAAAAGATACATCAACCAGAGACTTAATTTTAGATGGCTATAAACAATGTAGAATATTCACTTTCTCATGGTAAGAATGAATGTGGGTTTCCTCAGTGAAGCAAGTATAAACATGAATTTACTGGTTTTATTTTTCTTTAACAAAATGAAAATAATGATAGAAGTGAGACTGCAGTAAAGGAACGGAACTAAGCTTGGACTATGTCTGAAGTGATAATGACTAATCAACAATAAATCATGAATGACTAGCGATTATGGTCTCAGAGCAATTTTTTGTATTATTCTTTGAGTCACTGAATGTCAAAGTATAATATAATTAATGCTGGTAGTATTTGTAATGAAAATCAGTCACTTCATTTGTGTAATTCTTAAATGATTGCTGATCTCTTACTAAATCTCATTCCTGTGTCTCTGGAAGTGTGTCCAACTGAAGCCATTCACTTCATTTAGTTCAATGCATTTGATATTGCTTCGTTATAATGTTCAAATCCTATATACCAGACTGAAGCAACTCACTTCCACACTCTATCCTTTCTACAGGAGGAAAACCTACAGAATTCCACTCATTCTGCCGTGTCGGGTCAGGCTACACCTTTGCTGAACTTGGTGACCTCGTGGCTAAGTTGTCTCCCCATGCCAGGAAAGGGCAAGCTCCCCCTGGGGTCTTTGTGACCAGGGAAAAGCCAGATCTGTGGATTAATCCTGCAAAGTCATGCATTGTGCAGGTACTAAGATAGTGAAAGGTTGATTATATGTTAGTGAGGAGAGATGATAATATAAGAACGAAAGTATATAATACACAAATAATGAGCCTAGATGCTAATGCGACAGTGAATATGAGTACAAGTGTAAATATCTTTTGTGTGTGATAGTTAACTTTTGTGTAGAGTTTTCTCAAGTTCTGCATCTTTTTAATTGGCCATACACCCTGTATAATAGGGTATCCTTAAAATTGTATTTTCTTGCTATACAGGTAAGAGCTGCAGAGGTAGTAAAAAGTGAAATGTACAAAACTGGAGTGACTCTGAGGTTCCCTCGTGTGGAGAAGGTCCGTTATGACAAGCCTTGGTACGATACACTTACAACAAAAGAATTGGATTCACTTGTTAAGGTAAACCTTGAGAAGTGTTCTGTTCAGTGATAAAGCTAATCTTTATTTTATTCATCTGTCTTCATTTTCTCTTCCTTTTTACTGAGCTATCCTTATGTCAGTGTTTGTGTCTTCTATTTCTGGTTTGTCTTGTTTCTCTTTTCTCTTTTTAAGGCCAAGTGATATGGTCAGGTTCTTATAACATGGGAAAAATGAGTAGGGTTAGTAAATCAGATTTTTTCTTTTTAACCCATTAACCCTGGGTTAAAAATTTGGCTAGTGGGCCATAAACACGGGGTTGTTAGTGTGCATCAACAGTTTCCGTGTTTGATAGTTTGCAGGCAACAATAGACACCTAAAAGCTTATATTTTGATATTTAAAAAATTTAAAAAGTGGTTTACCATCAATATAGGTGCTATTGCATAAAAGTTTCACCATATAAATGATGCTGCTACCATTGGAGAAAAACTAGCTCAATCCAATAAGCTGATGACGGGGAAGGGTTGAGATGCAATGCCACCCACTACTTGGTCCACAACAGCCATGGCATGTTTGTACATGTCACCTAGTGGGAAGGGATTAAGATATATTTTTAGTAATGTCATTTGACATCAAGCTCTAATATTTTTATGGAGTTTGCTAAAAAATTTATAAAATATCAAAACCTTTAGGATTTTTACACTTAGCCTGAGCTATATGATTTTGTGTATTTCTGTATCTACTCTTGCCTTCACTCCTCTTCATATGCTTATTCATCTCTTTATACTCTGACAAAAGGTCACTGTGAAAGTCATAAACAGCACAAAGAAAGTGAAGAATGATTTTTTTGTATTTCCTTTTTCTCTCAAACTCTTTTTGTCACCAGGAAGCATCTGGTAAGCTGGCCACAAAGCACCTTCTGGATATAAGTGATGAACCCCCACTCAAGCGTAAAGCATTGCCAAAAGTGGAACAGATATCCCTTCCTATGCACTTCCGTCCAGCTGACTTATCGCGGGTTGTCAAAGTGAGTCCTCTGTCTTCTGTGAACAGTTTTATCTTGAAAGTAAGAGAAAATTAATCCAGTGCTGATGGGAGATTCATGTACCAAAATAAACCACACGCTATGCACCATGCATTCAACTGCTCAAGGGAAGATTTTGAAATACAATAGCTTAAGCATGTGAAACAGTTTGGCTGCAACATATATGATTGTGTAGTTGAATGAGTCTAAAAAGTTATTTTTAACCTGCTGTAGCTCCTAAACCACTGCAGTAATGGCCAAATAAGCAAACAGCTGTATAGGATGCACAACTTAGAGCAGGCACATTTATGGCATGGGTGTGAGTGCCACTTGGAAAGAATTCCAGTCATGTTACCGGCTTTACTCAACATTCCAGAAAGATGAATTGTTCAGTGGGCTGGAGATGTGCATAATGAGTGGTGATGAAGACTACACCAAGCAACAGCTGGAGAAGATTGTGGTAGAGCATGGTGGTTCCTTGACTCAGCACCCAGGTAGTGATATTTAAAAACATAACTTATTTTCACACTGAATGTAGTTGTACCAGCTAAAAATATGGAACTAGGTTTATAAAGGATTTTTCAACAGTCATAGGTGAAATGGTGGTTTGATTTATGTTTTTTTTTTTGAGGGGGGGTGGGGAAATAAAAATATTCAGGCTGCTGCTTTTGAATGATAAGGAACCAAAAGTAAGAATCTCAAATTTGTTAAAATAATTTTTTCTCTCATTTCAGGAGGGAACACATATTGTATCATCACAGACACAAGGTCTGTTCGTGTCAACAATTACATAGCGACTTCTACTTATAATGTTATTCGGCCATCATGGGTCATTTCCTGTAAAGCCAAGTGTTGCCTGGTACCATGGGGTCCCTTAGATGCCATACACGTCATGGAAAAAGAAAAGAAACGCATGGAGGAGTTGTATGATAAATTTGGTGACAGCTATTATGAACCCACAGATGAGAAGACACTGAAAAGAGTTATGGAGAACATGAAGAAAGAGGTTTGTGTGGCAAGGTTTTGAATGTTTATTTGCATTTACAGGCATGGATCATAAGAACTTTTCAATGAAACCCCCTGTGGTTCCTTCTCTCATTTGCTTATGCTTAGCGTATTCTTATTAATTTATTGGTTACTGTACATATACCATCCCTAAATTTTAAACAAACTATTATATTTTTCTGAAGTTCTAATAAACTTCAACCCAACAGACTGGTAATATATACACATTTTAGGCATATTTACATATTCAAGCGTTTGTGTTAGAAATATGGGAAGTGCAACTGGAAGTATAGAATTAACAATTAAATGGCATAATGTTATATTGTTGATTATGGATGTGCAGATTTTTATACAGTGACTGTTTTTTGGTTACAGGACTGTATTCCCCTCACAGTGGAGGAAATGCGTGAATTTGATGAGGCATTGTGCGAGATGGATGAAACCCGTGCATTGTTCCGTCCAGTCACAGCAGTATTTGTGAGTTTTAGTTTGACATATACATGGTACTCATGATACTTAAGGGGGTCGTCCCAGGAAATGACCACCTTTCCCTACTCATTTCTTCATAAAAAAAAATTGGTTGGAGATAACTCATTGATTCTTTATGCATGATATAGAGTACAGAATTGCGCTTCATCTCATATATGATTCTAACCTCACTCCCCCATAGGGAGTGAGGTTGGGGCCACTCCCCTTTCTCCGTTGGGAGGGGAATGCCCCTCAAAAAGTCGAAAAAATTATCTTTTTTTTCTTCTTCTTTGGTACATCCCAACTCCATTTTTTTTTTCTGACTAATACCCTTATTGTGTTAGATCTACCCAAGCTTAATTTTTTAATTTCCATTTTTTTTTTTTTTTTTGTGGATGGGACTGGTTGATGTATAATTCTATTTTTGTTCTGTTTTTTTTCTTCAGCTTTAAAAAATTTATATTTTTTGATTAAAGTCAATATTAGAAAATCGTCCATTTACATGGCTTCAGGACTCCGAGGCTTTAGTGAAAGCAACTAACTACATTTGAATCGCACAAAAATTACGAGAGTTGGGATCATAGTTTTAAAAAATTAATCATCCTTATTTAGTAGGCCTACATCAACTTTTATATCTAAAGAAAATATATTTGTTATCCCTACAAACTGTTTTGCAAATTTATGGTACTTAAGACCTACGGTAACGTCTAAACGTAATATTTTTTAATGGAAACGAACGAAACTGATGCGATAGTTTTTTCAACTCTAGACGAAGACTCCACACAGAAACGAGGTTTTTATTTCAGAGTGGATATTACTGTGTACTATAATTTTCAATATGAAATAATCAGTATCTCGCTTATACAGCTAAAGTTAAAAAATCTGACTTTTAGGTAACCTTCGTATTGAATTGCCCTTTACAGCGGTAATGCTATGATGTATCGACTGCTGAGTGACGTCTAACAGAAATATTTCAGTTCTTACTTATATTGCTATTTTCAAACATTAATGCTTCGTACTTGGTATACGTACAGATCACTTCATAAGCTACAACATATTACTAGGAAGTCTTGATGGAGGCATATTTTGTGAGTAAAAAGACACAAAAATTATTTTTTTCTTTTTTAGATATATTTCACAAAATATTTTGTCATGAATCACTGATATAAATTTTTTCTGATATTGGTAGAAAAGTGTTTTTGAACATTCATTCATATATCAACGCGTTTATAATCAAATGTCGTATGCACGATTGCAACAAGCAAAAGTCCACATAGGTGTACCTGGGTGATCATTAGTGGTTTACCTCCCCAGGTGTTTAGCGGGTCTTGTGATCACCGACCGAAAACTAGCCACAGCTGGGCTTTAATACTCGTTTGGTAGTTTCCTCATCCATGTACCTATATTATATGCTAGGTAACTCAATTTGGGATGGCCCCCTTAATACAATCTAGCATTTTACAAAACTATTTAACACTAATATTAAAGGTTATGGCAATGAATGATGAGTCATCAAGCATCTTTACATAGTGTTGTTTATGTTTTTTTCTTTTCTATTCTTAGATGGATGGGGAAGGGCAAGAACTAGCCTCCCTTGCCCTTAGGCTTCATGGTGGTTTTGTTAAGAAGAGTTCGTCTGGGGTGACACATATTGTTGTGTCAGACAAGTAAGTTCTGCAAAAGTGGACTGTTATTGGAATAATATATCAATTCTTTAAATTGGAATATTGGTCAAATGAATTTAGTAATGCAGTTGATGCAGTATTTATAATTCAATACAGAAGTTAAGTGTTCTCCCTTTTTTTCTAATTTCATTAGACAAATATACACTAAGGATATCAGAAATAAAAAATGGTACCGCAGATAATCAATTTCTTTACAGGGAGGAAAGTAACTCCAGAATACGGCCAAGCGAGTACCAGGGACAGCATCTAGTTACATCGAAGTGGGTGTACGACTGCATCGATAAATGCAAACTTTTGGAAGAGCGCTATTATATGCCATGAATCGGTACTTAAATTTTTGGCCAAGGAATATTCCACTGACATGTCTATTTTCCTGTAAAAACTTTAAGGCCTTCACTAAGGCATTTTTCATTGTAAGATTAAGAGTGTTATTGGATAAAGAAGGCAAGAAAGAATTTTTTAAGTATATGAAAGTACACACTAACATGTAAGATTTTTTCCAGTGGTTGTATGCAATTGATTTACAATGGCAAGCTCATAACCTTTTAAATCAATTATATATGTATTGAAGAGCACCTTTACTGGGACTGTATAGTTTAAAATCTGATTCTGGTGATTAAATATTTTTTTCAGTTTTATATAAATCAAATATCCTTAGAATATCTTAATATTTTATTACTGATGGTACTAATCTAAAGATTTTGAAGTATCATAACTATCAAAAGAAGCAAATATGCATACTTATATGAATATGTGATTGTTAGTCAAATAAACTGTGATATAATTTGATTTTAAGAAATGTCATTAATTTATACTCCTTCATCCCTCCCAATACCTTGCTCTTTGTTGTCATGGGATCACCCCTACCTTGGGCCTAAGCCCTTGCCTCAATTAATTTTGTTTTGGTCTTTTTTTCTATTCTTTCCTCTTCCATATCTTCTTCACCCCCTTCTTCAATCCCATTACTAAGGTGTGAGAGCCATGCTAAAAGGATGAAAGGCTGAGTTTGAGTCAGTCATAAACACCTTTTGGGAGGCATAGGCATGGTATTTCCTTGCTTAATTGTCTAGACCTTACCCATTATGGGGACCCTGAGGGGTTGACAGTTTCTCTTCCCCATTTTATTCAGGCTCACCATGGCCAATAATGAAGATTCTTTACCTTTAATAGGGGCATTAAGGCTTACCCCTTCATTAAATAGCCTATCTAAATTTGATTTTCATGTTTTTCCGACCCCTGCCCCTCCTTTGAACTTGGTTCCGACTACTGATACTAATAACCCCTCCTCAACGCTTACTCAACCTCCAGAAAGCACTCATTCTCTCCCAACATTCTCCTCTCCATCTCCTACTGCACAGTCCTCTCTAATGTCTACCCCCTCTTTCCTTATTACCACTCTTCATCCTTATTGTCCCCCCCCTCACAGAACTACTCCACTCCACACCACTCCATCTTCCTCTTGTCCCCGTCCTTCTACTACCTCTACTTCTGCAAACCTTTTGAGTACTCTCTTTGGTCCAGCCAAGTGGGATTGATTCTTTGTGATTCCCATCCACAGCCCCCTATTCTAAGAATGCCCTTCTCTTTCAGCAGTGCTTCCAGAAACAAGTAGGCAAGGTTACCTTTTGCAGTCCCTCCAATTGTTTAAGCCTTGTCCTAGTTCCATGTGAATCCCAAGCTCGTGCTACCCTAACTGACCTGATTGGCAAACCTTTTCCTGCCAAACCTTACCCCTCTCTTAATACTTGTACTGGAACTGTTTCTATCCCCCCAAATGCTGGTCCTTATCTACAAGGACTGGTCAGACAGTGAAAATTAAATTACCTACTTAACTGCCTTGCTGACTATGATGTAATGGCAGTACAGTGTTACACTATTCCTCCCAGGGGCTGGCCTAAGTTCCATGTCAATATTGCCAGGATTAGCACCCACAGACATGCCCTACCCCATGAAGTTTACATTGGTGGATTGTCCTACCATACTGATCCCTTTCTCGTCAATGTCAGAAATGGTGTTTTGGCCTCCCAGCCAAACATTGTCGCTCCACAGCCTGCTGCCGTGTGTGCTCAACCTGGTCATGACCATTCAAATTGGCCTGATCAGTCATGTACATGTGGCAATTGTGGAGACTCCCATAATGTATTTTTTAGGAGCTGCCTATAAGCTTAAATGTGAGGTTGCAGTCCTCAGATTCTTACTAGGCCTCACTCTACATGAGGCCAAATAAGAAGCATCACAAGGTTTTTCTCTCAACTTATTCCAAAACAGTCCTTCGCTCTGCTCCCCCACCATCTTCATAAGATGTTTCTGCATCTGTCCCAGTATCTCTTCCCTATACCCTAAACCATCCTAGGTCTAATCACCCTATCCTCCAGTCAAATTTGTTTTCCAGTGTAAATCCAGATACTCCAATCTCTACCACTTCCCCGATACCTACCTCCCCTCCTCACTTTATTTGTAGCACCAGGCAACCTAAACGTTCCACTCCACCCTCTCCTACACCTTCCTCCTCTTCTGCTCCTCAGATACCTAGTTACTCTTCTCCTCCTCATGAGAGAACCTTTGTGCCTCAGTCCTCTTCACCCAACTCCCCTCCACAAACCCTTAGACATCCAAAACCTCCTAAAGAAGATCCAAGGGAACATTCCATTCCCTCATCCACTTCCCAATCCCTCTGTTCCTACTCCTTCTACATTTAAAGTATTTGTGGATATCCATCCTCCTCCTCAAGTTTGCTCTACCCCCCTTCCTCCTACACCCTCCGAACATATCCCACCCTCTCTACCACTCCCACTTGAATACTCATACAAATCTCCTCTATCACAGCAATGTCCTTCTCCAGACCCCTCCCTTCCAGACATTCTTCCTGATACTTCATCACCAGGCACCCTTTCTCATCCTCTGGATTCTTCCCCTACTTCTCCAACAGCCACCCCTGTTTTCCTTGAACAATGTCCCTATTCCTTCCCCAGTCACAGATACAATGCAATTCACTCAATCGCTCTACCCCCTTAACCTTTCCCATGTTACTAATCCCTGCTCTACTTCATTTACTTGTCATTTTTCCCTTTTCATTACCATACTTTCCTGTAACACAATATAATCTGTGACATCTTCCACCCCCCCCCCTCTCCCCAGATTCTTCTACTTTTCCAACAGTCACATCTGTTTTCCTTGAACATTGTTCCTATACCTTCCAGAGTCACAGATACACTGTAATTCACTCAATCTCCCTAAGCTCCCCTTAACCCCCCTCCTTTCAACTAATATCTGCTCTAGTTCACCTACTCCCTTCTTTTCCCTTTTCACTACCATACTATCCTATAATGCTCTCTAATCTTTGACATCTAACACATTTTAGCCTAATCTTTAACTCCTCTTTACCCTTTCAGACACAATACTTTACCATAGTGCTATATGGCCTTTGTACTCCTTCACAACATTATATTAATTAGATGGCCCAGCAACTAAGGTATTTGCTATAGTCCAAGGTGATTGTCATACAACATGCACTGTATGAAGCAAAATAATTTAGCAGAATTTCTGCACATTCATATTTTCATCTTCTGTAACACAAAACATTTTCTGGTACTTTAATTTTTTATAATTTGTTACACACTGAGCATGACCAGATTTTTCTTCAGCAATGAATACGACTATTTCAACTGAGCAGAGAAAGCAAATACTAAAGGATTTTCCTGGCATCTGTACCTCCTTTAGTTGTCTGCATGGCAATAAGTGCGAAGTAACATACT
>NW_020872229.1:256601-259101 GCF_003789085.1 Penaeus vannamei
TCAATAATCCTCATATTACTACTCACAGAACTTACTACTGCTATTCCCATTTATGCCAATTGTGAAGGATCATCTACTGTACAGCCCGAACATATCAAAACTATTCATGCTCCTATTTACTGTGCTGCAGCTTCCATGCAAAGTTGTAATAAAATTTCCTAAACAAGTCACAAAAGGAAAAATGGGCCTTTTTTGTAAGCAATCAGAAAAACCTGTAGGGAGGGGGGACAACAAATAACCTGCAATCTAAATCACATTCCTAAGAGAGGCCAATAAATTTTAGGGTGTACTAGATAGCATTTTAGACCTACAGCTACAATAGAAAGAATGAATTTTCAGCTACAAGTTGTCCTCTTGTTAAAGAAATCAGATAGTGTACACAAGACTCAATCAGGAAAGGAAGGTAGCCTCTTCCTCCTTTATACAAACTCTTAACTATTACTGTAGAGCTGTTAAAGAAAATACAATTTGAATGCTGTCCATTTCTCAAACTGCAAGCTACAGACCAGGTAGATACACTACAAACAGAGGTTGCTTAATCTTACTATTGCAGCCTGGGAGGTTGCAGCATGCTGAGCTGTTCTTATATCTAACATGGCTGAGGCAGTGAGAGGAGTGCCAGTTATGTCTAACATGGCTGTAGCATCATGCTGGGAAGCAGCTAAATCTAACATGGCAGAAGAGGTCATTAGACTGGCCACATTCTCTGACCCAACATCACTAGTCCTCTGAGTCACCTTGACAGCCTGGGCCAGAGGGTCTTCACTGACAATGCTGACAGTCTGGTTGGGGCTCTGCTCGTCATCATCCCCCTCATGCATCTCCATGGCCTCTTGGTGGATGATAACCTCTTCCTGCATGGGGATGAAGTGGGTCACATTGTTGTCATCATCCTCTTGCTGTTGAAGATCCACATCCTGGTCCTCTGAGTCACTTTCACCTGTGCCTGTTTCCAGCTTGATCTGAACCCTCTTGAGTGGCTGAACATCATCCTGTTGTGACATACTGCTTCGGTGGCTGCTGTCCAGGTCCACATCCTCACACACCGCCATCAGCTCATAAGTCTGGGCATTTCTTTTTCTTTGTCCTACAAGATGAATATTGGTAATGCCATAAGCAACTTGTTCCAGTTCTAATTCAAAATCACTAAAACACATTCCCTAGGCAAATTATGGGATGTTATCATAGCATAGCAACACTGTGATAAAATATATATCTATATATATAATATAAGACCAGAAATTTTGAAGTACATCTATATTCCCCCCAAATTATACAAATAAAGCAAAAAATGAGAGGCTCTCCCACCTGCATGATCCAATCTGTGGTCTTCCTCATCCTCATCAAGGTCATCCTCATCCTCATCCTCCAAATCTGGGTCATAGAAAGCGAGGTCCTGCTTTGTGGGGCCAGTGGCTGCCATGTGGTGTTCCTGGTCTAGGCCTGCCCTTGGATCATCCATCCATGAGTCAGACAGTCCCACTTGACTTAGGCCTGAATAGATGTGGCTGCTTAGTTGCTAAGGTATTTTAGCATCTTTTGAACTTATGAATACAGTTACAAAGTTTGAGTGCTATTATATATTTGGATTACTTGAATCTAAAGCTTGGACAAATCAACTATTCATCACTGAAAGCTGAAATAAAGCTTAATTTGATGGGAAAGGTTTGCACTTCACTTGTTTTTTGTTTTTTTTCTTAATCCGTGGTGTTACAATGCAAAAAACATTGAAATTGGAATAAACCATTGGTAAACATTTACCTAATGTCTATGGACAAAATTTTTGGTATCATAAGAGTAATTTCCCCCCCCCCTATGTACTGAACCTAAATTCAGCATTTTATGACAAATGTTAGGCATACTACAAGTGTTAACACATGTAACTTCAAGTTATGACAATGTTATCATAAAAATCATAAGGGTAATTTTTTTTTCATGATCCTTTCAAGCCTAGTCAGAACCAAGATCAACCTTTGTAATATAAAGCTTGCACTCCCACACACATGCCTACATGACCCAATATGTGTGAAATGTTGCACGTGAAAAATAATAATATCTTCAAATGTTTCTGCAGTATATTTCTTGAAATTTCAAAAGCTTTGCAGTTCAAGTTCAGATATTTATTACAGAGATTTCAAACAAATTTAAGTTTAATTTAATTTAATTTGAAACAGTTGCTCAGCAAATCTAAAAATGTCTCGCAACTGTATTGCAACAGTTGTAGGACATGATTCCATACCCACTTCCAGACCAAGATATTTTGTTGAGCTACAGTCCCAAACAAAATATTTGAAGAGTCACTCAGCAGTTGAGTAACAATCTAAATTTGTTTTGTAACTGTTGCTGAAGAATTCCAAGAAATGTATTTCTGTTTCCCACTGGATATGGGAAAAAATGACAAAATTCTGGGCAACATGACTCATCATCATCTAGTCACTGGTCAGTTGTCTGCTGGCTTGTGCTGGGTTGTGAAGTTCCTTTAATTAGTTTGATATCAAAT
>NW_020872229.1:274508-286674 GCF_003789085.1 Penaeus vannamei
AAATGTGCTTGTATAGTGTGTTGATATAGTTAATTTCATTCTGTTGTTGATATTCTTCCCTGTTTCATAAATATCATTATTGAATGTGGGTTACTATATTTGAACTAGGAAATTACATGATAAGCAGTGCCTGCATAGGTTAAATTATTACCACTTCACATTGGGTGGTAGGAAGGTGTGCTGATGATTTCACAGGTGAGAAAATGACAGGCATGGATATATTACTCTACAGTGCTACTAGAACTAGCACTGAAACATTGGGACCTAAATGTGCCTACTAGAGAGCACACTCTTTTGTTTCAAAGCCACTCAGGCAATTGAAATCTGGACTTTTTACCTCATGGCCATTTCACTGGTTTACTTGTGGTTTCTCTGCTTATGAGATTGTCTGTGCAGGCGCTTGCCCTCTGAGGCCTCCATGAAAATTTATTGGTAACTATCACAGATCACAACATGTCTGAAGTAGATTGGGATGTTAGACAGCCAATGTAATTACAACATTAAATTCGCATTTTGAAAGCCACACTAGGTCTCCTCTGAACACCAACATCATCACTATCTTCATAATCACCACCACTTGTAGTTGTAGTTGAAGTTGCATTGTTTTTAAGGTCCAACAGGATAATGTTACATCAGTTCTAGAAGCCATGTATTTTAATCACAGACAAGGAAAAAAATAACTTGTAACCATTCTTGCAGGTATCTGCGTCACTGAGCATCATAAATGAGATTGGTGTTCTCACTGTCGGGGATATAGAGAGCAACATGAGAGAAGTTTGTGAAGAAGAAAAAAAGGAAGGAAAAGTTGAAGAGGATGTGGAGGATTGCATTAATTTTTTAACCCCAATAGGTAAGAGCATTAATGAAAACAAAAATATTTATTATACTCATCTTATCATTTCTTTTCTTTCTCTTTTTACATTTTTGTATGAATCTTTACCCTCTCATAATGGCTGATATCCAATTATGTCATAGCCAGACTATTTCTCTTGCCAAAATGACATATCATCTTTTTGTGTGGTTGGGCCTGCTATAAGCTGTGCACACTAAACAATTGTTCACTTGTTTGGTCCAGGCTGTGGTTACAGAACAGAAATACCTCCTCAAAAGTAGGCTTAAAGCCTCTTTTTGGCCTCATAACCCAATCAGTTATTTATGTCACTGCCAAGAGCATATAGAGCAGGGTAAGTTTTTATTTCCTGAACTTTTGATTTTTTTCCCTTGAGTAACTAATTACTTTATAGTTAATTTATGGCAGTGGAAGTGTGTGAGGGGACCAAAGTGCATTATTATGTTGACACAGTCACTTATCTCTCATTTACACTTTTTATGATAGATGATAATGAAAAATATATATGTATATGATATAGAGGTATCAAAGTTATGGTGGATGATGGTGATAATTGATAAATAATAATAATAAGAAACAATAGAAAAGGGATCACAGCAAGAATTCATTTATGTGTAATTTAGCCAACATTCTTGTATACCCTTAACATAAATTTCTTTTACAGTGCTAGGAGTATTGATAACAAAGCTTGTGTTGGATGCCATACAAATCACAATTAGTGCCTTCTTGGTCTATGGAATCCTCAAGGTACGAACAGACATAATGGGACAACTTTGTTATGTGTGCTTTACATATTGGTTTTACTTTGTTTCCTAACCTCATTGAGATTAAGATTGTTGTGGCATTTCTTATATGGATGCAATTGTTGATTTTTTTTTTTTTTTTTTTTTTTCTATCACCTAATTATCTTTTGTCTTTCTCCTGCAGAACAAGACAAGATTCATGATACCCTACATGATCATGGTACTGATTGGCATCATCATAATGTTGCTGGCTGCCTTGGTAGCGATTGGCTTTTTCGCCTATCTTGGCTTTTGGGTTGGTGTCTTCATCTTTGCCCTTATCTTCGGCCTGATTATTTTCCTTGAGACTTACTGCCTTCTGGTTGTACGTGCGCTTTTCCTCCAGGTGAGTATTTATGTTTTAGTTAGATTTTTATATACTTGTTTATTTTTCTGTGTGTTTTGTTCACGTCTTTTATACACATGTAGATGATCTTTGCATCTTCCATTATATTGTAATGCTAGTTGTTTTATATATATATATATATATATATATATATATAATATATTATATATATATATATATATATATATCCCACCCCTCCACCCACCCACTCAAAGTTCATTTTTAAGACAGGTTATCCTCAGGATATGGTAGTTCTGTTCTTGAACCTGTACCATAAAGTGGAGGAACCTAAGACGAGAAAGCCCATTACGCATTGACTAAAGAGAATAGGCAGCATTCCCCAATCTCCTGTTTGACTTTATGACACTCAAATATATGAAAGTAATTGAATCTGTTAAAATAAAAACCCTTTAAGTAAATGATGGAATTAAATTAATGTACAGAATAATAGAAGACAGATATACAAAGCTTAAGAGTTAGAGAAAAGCTTGGTGACTGACAATGGAGGGGAACAAGGATGGCAGGTCACGAAAATGTCAAGCTTGAGGAGCTAGGAGAGGGCATCCCTGGTATCTCCTCTTCTGCTGTTGCTTTGCAAAAAGAGCTATCCAATGTGGCCCCTGTGTTCCATTTCTTCCTCTCCTTGTTTAGTTCTTCACAAGAGCAAAAACATTCTCTGACCTCCCATGTACCTCTCAAATTTCTTTCCCAGTTCTGGTCAGAGTCATTGATATTAGGTCCACATGGCAGAAAAGCTTGGCTGTCTGCTATACAGTTGGTTCTTTAAGTTTTTCTCATCATTTCAATCACGGTGCTGCAAGAATAAATCGTGTGGAATGTGTTTTTGGAAAATCCAAGCTAATTGTCACTTTTTTTTTTTTTTTTTTTTTTTTTTTTTTTTTAAGTTGCATACAGCAAGGGGAGTAATTATGTGATATCATTATCAAAGAGCTGTGTAACATTCTGCAGCAAGTGAAATACTCTTGCACTTTCTTTTCTTCTTGCTCTCTTCATCATTACTTGATGTCCTATTGATAGCCATTTTTGAGATCTATATCTCATAAGAGGCAAAAAATGTCAAAATGTGAGTGGTCAAGGGCCCCAACATTAAACCCAAACTTTTTGGTAGTGTCAGGTGATGATGACATTCATTTGTGCATTCATGGGGTGATGAGGTGTAAACCATTGTCTATGACTTCACCATAATGTGATATCTCATCAACTGTTGCCAGTAGGTTATCACCATTGACTTTCAGCAATCCCTTTGTTAACCTAATTAAGTGAAGTGACAATGAGCAGTTTGTGTACAAGAATATTTAATGTAGAAAAGCTATGAAGGAGAATGAATATGTTCATAATACAAGAAACTCATTCTCATTCTTAGCTTTTCCACATTTATTGCCTGGAATAAGGTTCAACATATAATGTCTCACCTCATTTCAGCTGAAACGCCAGAAGGGACGCCACCACATGATCCTGACAGAGCAAGGGTATAGCAGAGCCAAGACAGAGGAGACTGTAGAGTATCAATAAGCAAAATACACTGATAAAACCTGTCTAGAAACTGCATGGAAGGCATGTGGTTGTCTAGATAGGGATGCATATTCATGACCAAAATTCTCTGTTATTTGTAAGAATAACATGTGAGGGGAAAGGTGCAAGGGTAGCTGGAATTCATAAGGTAGTCTAGAATTTATCTTTGAGAACATAATAAGTTTTGTTTAAGGAGAGTAAACAAATAGAATATTGATTTTTGATAATCATATTAGCTTGACAATTTCTCAATAAATATCTTGGACTTGGACATAGTGGAGCATGTCTGTGATTTGTGCAACATTTTGCATCATTTGCATGACTGAATTATATATAAAGAAAAAGAAAACCAGAATGCATTATTAGAAAAAATGGTCACAGTTTTGTTTGCACTTTTTTATCATGACATTACTTAAATATTTAAACATAAGGTACAGTCACTCCTAGCTCATGAACCTCGGTGAACCTAGGAATTCATAGGTCAGAGCCACAAGGGTTCATGAGCTGCACATAAATTTTGGGAAAGTAAAAAAAAAAAAAAAAAAAAAAAAAATACAAGAGAAAATATAATAGATAGTTATTTTTGCATGTATCTGTAATTAGTTAACATGCAGTACATGATTTTTTTACGTGTTTCTTAGTATCACTTTTATTGTGTGTTTGTGTGAGTAGATTTATACATATGTACACGTGTATACATGTATGTATTTTTCTGCATATGAATGATTAAATACTTTAGTTAATTTTACCTGTGACTGCTTGTTTTGTTTGTTTGTTTTTGTTTTGTTTTGTTTAGATACCTTTGTGTGGCAGGCATTGTATGGAGACATTCTGCTGAGGTGGGGTCCTGATAGTGGGCAATATATATGATATATATAAACATATAAATATATATGAATATCTATAAATATATATAAATATGTGTGTAAAGTAATTATGTATATTATATATCTATCTGTCTGTCTACCTGTATATATAATGTATATATATAATGTGTGTATATATATATATATATATATATATATATATATATATATATTATATATATATATATATAATATATATGTACATATACTTAAATGTGTAAACATACACATGTGCATGTTTGGCATCACCCCACAAAAATATACCTGGCTCATGGGGTTTAATATTAAATGCATTGCCTGCCACGTAAGGGTTAAAAGATGCCAGCAATAATCATAGCATTTTATTGACATATATATATATACCACAGAATTTATACTGTATAGCAACTTACACAGAATATGAATTTTTCTGAATAGAAAATGTGCATACCACAGTTTCTTGGAGTATTTTTTCAATGCATGTTATTATTTTTGTACTCCTATACACAGTGTATATCCCATAAATAAATTGGTTATAGTAGTGTAGTTCTATAGTTTTGTAACATTAAACTTTACTTGTCAGAACATAGCGGTACAGTAATGGAACAGTTTTTTTAGGTAGTTAAAAACTATAATCTGCTTAAGCCAGAAAGCATAAAAGATGTGAAAAAGCCTTTATGTGTTTCCTAAGTTATTTTGCTTAATACAGAAAAAAGTTACTGTTTTAATTTGTGACTTGTGTAGTTCAGTTAGCATATGTTTCAGTTGAAATCACAAACTCGAAATAAAAACAGTCGAGAGGTATGGCATGGATTATATAAGAACGTGAATCATAATAATTAATCAATGCTCCCAGGAAGATTTTGTGTTCACTGTAGTACTATTCTGTCAAATGTCTCTACACATAGATGGCTCTGCCAGTGCTTATCCACAAAGGAGTCAATTAGCAGACCTTTATGACCTCACCTGATTTCACCGTTCCTTGGGTTTGTGGGAAAACTTTTTTTTTTTTTTTTTCCTAAAGCTATCAATATTGATACTGTTATTTTTATCATAAACATCATAATTACTATATTGCTATTGACATTGCTAACAGCAATATAAATTACCCTGAAAATATGATTGAAAATCAAGGAAAAGGATAAACAGGTGAGACAGGTAGTTCTCACAATTGGCTCATTGGTGACAAAGTACTTGTGGAGCCATCTGTGTGTGAAAACACACAGATGTACATACATGCCATCCCTGACAGCATGTTGTTAACACATTTTTAGATGTAAATGAAATGTAAGACTGGAGAAAGGAAAAAAAATTGCAACAAATGAGAACATTATTTATATAGTAAGGCACATCTGACAGATTCTATCCCAAGAGGTACCAAAAAGAAACTTGCAGAGGAGGAGGATCAATCTCCAGTTAGTGATATTTATGTGTAATAGTAGCTAGATTAGCAAGTAAAATTCAGAAGATAGCTTCAGCTGTATGTCTGTCTTACTCTTGTTAGTGCACTTTTGAATTTGAAGAGTAATTTGTATTCTTTGCAAAAAGTCTACAGATTTTGAAACATTTCAAATATAAAAAACATGAGAGGTCATGATCATTTTAATGCTGTCAGCAGCATTTTAGTCTAATTTCACATCCATCTTTGATTTCTAGATTCGACCTGTAATTCTGGTAGTCCTTTTTTTAATTAAAATTTGGATTTTGAAAATACATAGATAATTCAGATAACATCCACACCTTAATGAGACCAATTATATTAATCTCTCTAAAAAAAATGCAATGCGATTTCAACCCAGTAACTGAATTTCTGCCAAACAGAAAATGCCAAAAAACATTTTAGAACCAAAAGCACTCAAAGAGTGCATGCCTCTGCCAGGGCAATAGAGTCACTTGTACAATAAAAATATTCACACCTGAAGAATTACATTAAAAGCACCTCTTTCTCAAATACACTGGATATGTCCATAAACATAACCTCCTTGGCGGAGGTAATAAAGGTAATGATAATGATAATAGTAACCCTTATTGCCTTGGCAATAGGAGTAAGTGATGCAATGATTTTAAAAAATTTTAGATCCAGATCATGATCCGGAATCTATGTTAGTCTTAGACACGCCTCTAGTAAAATTTTAAAAATAATCTGTTCATAACATTTTGAGATATATTGCTAAACAATGAATAAACAAACTCAGAAGGATGAATGCTAACCTGCTGGATCTGGGTGACATGAATGTCATGTCATAAACAAATCATGCAAAATTTTGGCTGAGGACAGAAATGATTGGAGCATGTTGTGGATAGATGGATTGGATCTACTACTTGAACTGGTCTATATCTCTTTGAGGAGTGAGTGTGTGGGTGTGAGTTCTCACAGGTATGGCTGGATGTTGGAGATCCACAGGGGGAGCTGGAGAGGCTCCCTGTTGGCAAAGGACTGGGTAGTAGTTGCAGTAGTGCTGCTTATAGTGATGCTTTAGAGGATCGTAGATTGCTGATCTCAATAATGGATTTCGGAGTTTGAATACTCAGAAGCTATATTAACTATCCAGAAACTAGGGGTCCTGCAGTCCAATGAGAGAGCCAGGAGGTGTCCATGTGAGCCAGTCAGGTCTTGGCATGGAGTCGCAAGAAGCACTTGCTGGTGAGTGAGGGAAGACAATTCTGTGGACCTGGTGGGACCAAACCTGGGGCCGGATTTACTAAACTCTCTCGTAACAGTTACGAGAACTATCAACGATTTCTCAACTAGCGACTTTACGACCTATTTTCAAAAGCTAGACAACAAGAGCGCAGGGGTCTTGTAACAGTAACGACCGAATTTTCTATCACTAGATGTCATAGGGCTTTATTTCCTAAAAATACGGCTCGATCGACCAATCAGCATTAGCTCGGGAAAAATCGACCAATCACAGAACGTTATCCGCTGAACTGAGGCAACACTAATGAGTTTTACTTAAAACAGTTTCTATATCACCACCTGGTGAATCATCACCTTTTATTGATCTTTACCACCTTTATAAATAGTCTTATAAATTCTGATACTTTATATATAGATATAGATATAGATAGATATATATATGCATTATATATATATATATATATATGCATAATATATATATATATTATTATATGCATAATATATATATATATATATATATATAATATATATATATATATTATATATATATATATATATATATATATATATATATGCATAATATATATTATATATATATATAATATATATATATATATATATATATATATATATATATATAATATATATATATATTATATATATATATATATAATACACACGTGTGTGTGTGTGTGTGTGTGTGTGTGTGTGTGTGTGGTGTGTGTGTGTGTTGTGTGTGTGTGTGTGTGTGTGTGTGTGTGTGTGTGTGTGTGTGTGTGTGTGTGTGTGTGTGCATACATACACATATACATACACACATACATACATACACACATACATACATACATACACACACATACATACACACACACACACACACACACACACACACACACACACACACACACACACACAACACAACATTATATACATGTGTGTGTGTGTGTGTGTGTGTGTGTGTGTGTATATGTATGTGTGTGTATGTAGTATGTTGTATGTATGTATGTGTGTATGTATCACACACACACACACACACACACACACACACACACACACACACACACACACACACACACACACACACACACACACACACACACACACACACACACACACACACACACATACATATATATATATATATATATATATATATATATATATATATATATATATATATATATATATATGTAGGCCTATATATATACACATGCCAAAAGATATGCAGTACATGTATATATCTAGTCATATATATATATATATATATATATATATATATATATATATATATATATATATATATATATATATATATACATATACATGTATATATTTTTGTATATATAGAATTATATGTATATATGCATGTATAATATAGTATATATATATATATATATATATATATATATATATATATATATATATATATATATATATATATATATATATATATAGACACATATATGTAGAGGGAAAGAGATCACACACATATATATTCATATCTATATCTCACAAAAAAAAAATCAAGCATTTCGTTATATTTTCATAAGATATTATGATAGAAATTTGTTACAATCCAGTAAAACATTCATCTTAATCATTATTCATAAAGAAATGGATCCAATGCTAAATGTAATTTTACATTAGGCTATTAAGAGGTGTGTTTGTATATTGGTAACATTTGTTATTAAATATTTATTATGTTTTGTTGCTATAGAGGAAAATAGTCATAATGATGGAATTATGCATTTTCATTCAGATTTCGTACTTGAAGATGTGTTAGAGATCCTTTAATTCATGATAAATTAAACTTTCCGCACCTCTATGCATTGGCAAAGGCCAATCCTTATTTACATTAGTCATATTGTTTTTTTCCGTTACTATGCATCATCAGTAGGTTGCTCTTGCACATTAATTCATTTCCACATGGCAAAGTGACATTTACACAATCCTGAAGGTATTTATGAAGCTGATATGAGCTGAGGAGGGTCGCTTCGATAATCGTCACGAGAGGTTGCGGGCTCTCGTAAACGGAGATGTGTTTACGACCTCGGGAGTGTTTCGAAAATACGCTCGATGCAAGAAACGAGAGAGTAACTGGTTTTACGATATAAACAGACCATTTACTATATCGTAAGACGTTAGTAAATCCGGCCCCTGAGAAGTATACTGTGTTTTAGGTTGCAAGGTCATGCTGCTACTGGCATTCCCCCTTTGGTGAGTGAGCTTAACGAGCAAACGATATGCCATGTCATGTCACTCTGAGGTCACCAGTGTGGATGAATTGATTGCATCTACCACTTGAACTGATCTATATCTCTTTAGGGAGTGATTTTATGGTTGTGAGTTCCCACAGGTCTGGCTGGGTGTTGGAGAGAGAGTTTGAGATCCACAGGGGAGCCGGAGAAGCTCTTCGTTGGCAAAGGATTGGGCAGTCCTTGTGTTGCTGCTGCTTGTAGTGATGCTCTGGAGGATTATGGTCTGCTGATTTTAGTCCTGGATTTTGGAGCTTAAATACTCTAAAGCTGTATCAACTATCCAGGAATGAGGGGAGCCTGTGGTCCAATGAGAGCTATGAGGTGTCTGTGTGAGCCAGTCAAGTCTCAGCAGTGAGTCACGAGAGGGAGATTAGACTCTGTAGGTCTTTAGGAAGGGGATCTTCTACTATTTCCACTGGTGATAAAGGTTGAAAGTACAATGTGTGAGCCATGGCTAAAAGAGTAGCAGCTCCAGAGACACATTATTTTGATGCGATATAATCTGTTCTTGCCCTCCTTGACCAAATGGCAAAAGGTGTTATGAAATATTGATATTACAAAAATTAAAATAATAACATAACAAACACATAACTACTTGTTATTGTTATTGTAAAGAGTTATAGACTACTCAGAGAGATAATATGGAAGTTGATCAACAAAAACAGTCTAATACCATATTGAATCGGTAGAACACATGACAAATGTAGATCTTCGAAAATGGCAAAAGTTCAAAAAATGCATAGGCAGAATAAGAGCTCCTAGCATTGCTAAGAGCCATGATACAGTGCATGTGAGTTGGACCTGCAAGCCACACACCTAGGGGAGTCACCTCTCAAGTGGGCCTAAAATCCAGATTTTGGGCCACACGGGAGCTGCAAGGCACCAGGTTCCAACAGCATGAATTGTCAACATACCCAAATTAGATATACTGTCTAGGTGCAAGATAATGTTTACTTGACACCTCATTTATGCTATTGTCCATAAAGGCTTATCAGAAAAAGGTCTTGGGAATTGCCATGTGCAATCTTCCTTCTCTTTTAATGATCTTTTCCAACTCTGTTGTAACAATGTTACTTAGTCTTTAATTTATTTTTCTGTTCATGCTAGCTTTATAGAAAAAAAATGTCTCCTGATCCTTCTTCCCTCTCCTTGGTTGGCTGATGGATATGGTTCAGACATATTCATCAAATTCAGACTGCAGACTTGTGCCTTGTAGGGTACCCAGACTGCCCTTCAATTGTAATTAAAGAAGCTTTTGATTCAGCCGTCCAAAAATGCCTGCAAAACAAAAATCCTTGAATCCGTCCTGTTGCACTTGCAACATTAATGGATCTTCAGAGTTAAAAGAAAAACATCCAAGATATAAGATTATGCCTGGCAAGCAGTGCCTTCACAAGGCAAATTCTATAGGGCATGGTCATATAACTTGAATCATTAAGCAGCCTTACATAAGTCATTAGGTATTATTACAGGCGGATGTTTGAGTGTGATAGGGGAATTGTTTGATGATTTTGCTCAAGTATGGACATGGGTATTTCATTGATTTGCCCATCAGAGTTGTCTACAGCTTTTACCAGTCCCACCTGCTGGGCATGCCTAATCAAGAAATGATGCATTCACTTTGTAGAGCAATGCCTGAAGGGCATGAAGGCTGTACTCATCGTTGAGCAGGAAATAATCCAAATGTCTACACGAAGAGTTTAACAAAATTACCAGACAATGGCCGTATCACCTAACCCCTTACTGGTAGTACTGGTTTCTGGTCTGGTCACTCATTGACTCAACTGTTGTGACAATATTACTGGCATTGCCCACAGACTACCTGGGCAACTATGTCAAGATGACATAATATTTAAGCACATTGTAATATAACTATGGTTTTGATACAAGCTTTTTTGACTACAAACCTTTTCACAAGTTCTAGAAAAAGAAATTGCATTTTAAGATTCGGGTGCCAGTAGAATTGGTGATGCCATCATCTAAAATTATCAAATTTAGTAGAATCAAGCTTTGTCATTGGCCAGCTCAAATGGTTGTCATTATTACAACATCTTATCTTGCATTATATTTTTATGTTACAACTAAAATGTTGAGAACTATGAGAACATCTTGAACTCTGCATACTAAGTATGACTCTTTAAAAAAAGATGAAAAAAAAACTTGTATGCAAAGCATGGACCACCAGAAAATCAGTACATTAATTGGAATGCTTCCTACAAACATTAGAGGTGGTAATCTCTGCAGGTGCTTTCCCTTGGTTTGGACTCTTTAGAATGATCCATATTTCTGATTTCTTTCTGATGAAAACAAAGCTGTTTTAGGCTTAAGTGTATAAGTTAGTAACGGGTACAGAATACTGCTTTAAAAGCACAGAGATTAAACGTGTTTCAAATAATGCCTTAACATGTATGCTTATGCTTGCCTGCCAAAAAATCACTAATTGTAATTACATTTATATATACAAATATATTGTAAATGTAAAAATTTTTGACATGGCAGCTGTTCAAAAGTTCAAATAAAGTTCCTTACTTGTGACTTATCAGTATTTTTTTTATTCTAGTATCTCTTGAATCTTTAATCCAGGAAACCTAATCAATGATATTTTTTTTTTTTTTTCCAAATTATCAGTTGTACAAACAATATACTTCTTTTAGTATATTTTTGTTTAGTTTTATTCATTTGAAGTTTCCAAAATATGTATTTTATGCAGAAATCTATTCACAGAAGGTTGAATTATTTTCATAGGAAAATTAAGGAGATTTAGGGGGACTTTTAAAATGTTCTTTTCCGTGGCATGTATGCTTTGAATAGGTATTAGCCAGTATGCTGCAAATTGATATTGTAACCAAATGTGTAGATAGCTTTGTTTATTATTCTATATGGTGCTCCTTTACATTGTCTTGCATGATTT
>NW_020872229.1:286774-289274 GCF_003789085.1 Penaeus vannamei
ACACACACACACCCATTCACACACACAACATACAATATAATATATATTATTATATAATTATATATATATATTTATATAGATATATATTATATATATATAAGATATATTTATATATTATATTATAGTTATACATACACTAAATTAAAGGAAATATATATAGATATACATATATATATAATTATATATATATATATATATCATATATACTATATATATATATATATTCTATTATATATATTATATATATATATATATATATATATATATCTATATATATATATATATATATATTAATTATTATACATACACATAAATAAAGAAATATATAGATATATTTAATATATATATATATATATATATATATACTTAGTTTAATATATCATAACGTATACTATACTAATACCATTACACATAAATAAAGAAATATAATATAGATATACTATATATATATATATATATATACATTATTATATATATATACAGAATGATATATATGATACTAACTAATATATACACAATATGGCCTAATCAATGCGCTCCTCAGTATACTTCACGATAATTATCTATACTTATAACATGTGTGCGAGTTGGTTATATATACTACTATACTTTTACTACATGTACCTTCCAAGACTATAAGTATGTTCATTTAATCACTCTGAATACTGCTCCAACGGGCTTGTCCTCTCAACATAAATAACTGCTACTAACCTTATATAAGTTATTAGTAATTAGCTATGATGACATGCATACACGATCTCATCGCGGACGTCCACTCATTTCGTACACCACCATGCACGTCTCCCCTCCAAGGATCGCAAACATTTTCGACCGCCGCCCTCAGTGAAGCCCTCCCGGAGCAGCTGAAGGCCAAACGCGGGCGCCCCTTTGGAAATATTGCGCTTGGCTGTTGCATATTCAGACCAAATTTAATCATGCAGACTCCTCTAGTGCTATGTTGTTGTGTTTTGAAATATGATTTAAAGTTTTCTTTAAAGATGAACTTGCGTCGAGGAAAACTGCACGGCGCAATACTTGGCTGGAAAAAATAAATGTGGCGGCTCTTCAGAGGATCACACCTGATGTTGCTAATCGTCATTTTTTTTTCTTTTTTTTTTTCTTTTTTGCATCCCATATGCCTCTTTATATTTAAACACGGATTTCTGTCCTAATGTACTTTTTATTACATATGGCTGAGACAGTTGAGTATTGTATACTCTCACAGCATTTGGTGTTTATACTTTGTGTGTTACTGGCGCATCTAGGACCACTACTCTTATCTATCTATCTGTTCCTATAATCAGTCTATCTTCTAGTATCCTATATTTTCTTATCCGACTCCATCTTAGTCTTACTTTATATCTATATCTTAATCTGTATATCTACTATATGTACCTATAATTTGATTAACTTGACTATGTATCTTTGTAACTTTTATACATCTAAGTATATAATATATGTCAATTGTCTCATTATTATGATATAGCTCTACTTATCATTGTCAATTTCTCTGTTTATTTATTATGTTATATTATATTATGTTCAATTTGTTTCTTTGTTCTTTGTTAGATCTATAGCTCCTAAATCTTCATGTATAAAAATTTCTTGTATCTATAGCATTTATCTTATGTTCGCAATTTCTGTATCTATTAGCATATATCATATTATCCAAATCTATCTATCTATTCTAATGCCTATGTGTCTACATATCTCTTGATCTATATCTACATCTATCTATCTTTCTTTCTCATTTTGCTTCTCTCTCTCTCTCTCTCTCTCTGTATCTCTTATATATATTATATTCATATCTCCAAACTGTCTATAGTTGTATCTATATCTACATGTTTATCTGTATGTCTACCTCTATATTCATCTATCTATCAAACCATCAATCTCCTAATCCCCCTTCTCTCTCTTACTCTGAAAACACACACACACGCGCAGCGCGCACAAAACACACACACATATATATGTTATATATATTATATGTGTGTATATATATAAATATATATATATATATATATATATATATATATATATATTATATATTATATATATATATATATATAATAATTATATATATATATATATATGTATGTATATAATACATATAATATATATATATATATATATATATATATATTATATATATATATATATTATTTATATATGTTATATATTAATTATATAATTATATGTATATATAATATATATATATTATATAATATATTGATATATATATATATGGATATAATATACACACATATACATACATGTGTGTGTGCGTGTGTGCGTGTGTGTGTGCGCTCGCTGTGGTGGTTGTGTGTATGTGTATGTGTGTATATGCGTGTGTGTATGTGTGTATATGTGTGTATGTTTGTGTCTGCATATTATAGATATATATAAATTTATGTATGTGTGTTTAGATAAAACATACATATGTCTATTTATATATATATATATATATATATATATATATATATATATATATATATATATA
>NW_020872229.1:294274-301774 GCF_003789085.1 Penaeus vannamei
ACACACTTATACCTGGTATTACAACTCGCAAAAAAGAAAGAAAGAAAGAAAGAGAAAAAAAAAACAGATAAACATTGACCTGCTCGAGACACGAAGACAAACAGGCAGGCTTAGAATCATGTACAAGATCACAAACAACCTTTTGGACATTAACAAACATGAGTACCTACAAGCAGCACACAGGGCAACACACGGAACTCACATAGCAGTAAATTCGTCACATACCACACCAACACCGACTCTTACAAGCACTCCTTCCCACGTACCAGGAACAGCTACCAACACGTCACTGAAGGAACAATGCCTTTACTGACAAACTGAACAACACATTATACTGCAAGCTCAAACACAACACTCACTTGCCACTAATTTTCCTCCACCCCAGCAACCAATCATCATAAACGCCCTACGCATTATTTAATGAAATACAGTGTGTGTTGTGTGTGTGTGTGTTCTATATCTATATATCTATATCTATATCTATATCCATATCTATATCTATCTATCTATCTATCATATATGTTTGTGTGTGTGTATATATATATATATATATATATATATATATATATATATATTATATATATATATATATATATATATATATATATATATATATATATATATATATATATATATATATATATATATATATATATATATATATATTATATATATATATATATATATGAGCCTGAGAGAGAGAGAATACATGCACACACACGTACATACAGAACCTTATACCATGATCATATTTGATATCAGAGATGTTATTAATTTATATGCTAATTCAAAATTACTTTCACATCAAACTTGCGAGGCCAATAATCAGAAAGCACTTGAGAGATAATCAACATTGTGTAATGATATATAATTTTCTCTCAATAGTACACATTATGGTAGCAAATGACCCTGGAAAGAAGGGTTCAGAGTACTTTACTAAATGTATATAGATACACACATGCAAACATCTATCTACTATTCTTCTTAACTGTCTATATCAGTACCTATGCATATATTTACATTTCTATCCATATTCAGATTTAAATGTCTTTCTGTCAAATTATCGTCTATCTATTTGTATGTTTGACAAAATATGTCAATCATACACAGTAGAAAGAGACACGTGTGGCCTAATCAATAGAAAGAAAAGGCCGCAATAGATATGGGTATATGTTACAAGAAAAAATAACAGGTCATGATATAGAGAGGAGAGAGAGAGAAGAGAAGAGAGAGAGAGAGAGAGAGAGAGAGAGAGAGAGAGAGAGAGAGAGAGAGAGAGAGAGAGAGAGAGAGAGAGAGAGAGAGAGAGAGAGAGAGAGAGGAAGCATCTGTAAAGCTTAAACATTCATACATTACAATATATTCCAAGATGGCGTCTCGGACTCAAGCAGCCTTGGAACGTTCTGCCAAGCGCCAAATGGACACCAGTCATGACCTAATGTTATCCGCCTCCTAGAGGCATAGCGACATCAGGAAAACCTCCCTCAGGAAAACAAATTCCCATTTAGCGCCATTTACGCGGTATTCCTTGTCTTATACTGTATATGTGTGCTTGTTGTGTGTATTCTCATAACACCTATAAAGTCTGTCTATTTGCTTCCATTAATCTAAAATGTTCTGAAATAATACCAGAGCTACTTGTGTGCAAGATCTGTCTGCGTGGAGAAGGACGAGAAATGAGGAAGCAGAGAACGTGTGGAAGGCGACGCAAGCGTGGAGGCCGACGTGGACCGGGCCGAGACCACCAGACCCCTTGACCTTGACCGGACTTGCCCGACGACACACCAACGGCAAAGGACCGAACGAGCGGGTGTGAATGAAGGCGGTCAGTCCATAAGAATGAAAAATATGTAACTCCCAGTGAGCGAGGCGAAAATAGGAGACCGAGCGGTGTAAGAGCTGTGCTGCCATAGAAAAGGCAAATCTATATGCAAAGACATGCCGTCTAAAATGGTGTCCTTCGAGATGATCCATGCGGTGAGAGACATGATGACTTGTCAAGCACTCGACGCAGGTCACCTCAAGCGAGGAGCCGGGGAGCGAGGTCACCATTGACGAGAAGACCCGCTCGAAGACAGAACACGCCTGGCTCCTGATCTTACCACGCCTTCACCGACTCCATCTGTAAACTTAACTAATCTCGCTAATTACCCTGACTAACGCATCCAGAACTATTTATTCTTATCCAGAATAAAGGATTAAAACAGATAACATGGGTCTGGACCTCCCAAATAACATAGATGTTCCCATATGCACTTAATCAGAGGCCACTAGAGAGAGAGAGAGAGAGGGGAGAGGGAGGAAGGAGAGGGAGAGGGAGAAGGAAAAGGAGAAAGAGAAGGAGAGGGAGAGAGAGAGAGAGAGAGAGAGAGAGAGAGAGAGAGAGAGAGAGAGAGAGAGAGAGAGAGAGAGAGAGAGAGAGAGAGATCAACAAAGTGAGTCAATGGAACACGTTGGCAAAACAAGTATAAGATAAAAAAAAAAACAACAACAACATCAACAACACCAAAGACACCAACATAAAAAACCGAAGAGAGGAAGACTATGAGAAAGCTTGACGTGGAAAGAAAAAGTAAATGCCGCGAGTGTTCTTTGAAGTCAATGGCCAAAGAGAGAATCCAAGCGCTTCTAAGATTATCCTCATTCAGGCCACGAAAGATTTGAAAATGCTCCGAGTGTTTACACAAGCTTTTCCCATCCGGAGAGTGAGTTTGCCCAAAGGGTTTCACGTGAGATTGTATACACGCTTTCATCCACGTATGTGTAGATGTTGAGCTGCAGCGTGATGGCCCTGTTTGATTTTGAAAAGAGGACGCAAAAGAGGAAGGAATAAGAGAAGGGAAGAAGATAAAGAAAAGGTCAAAGATAAAAAAGGTCAAAGATAAAGAAGGTCAAAGATAAAGAAAAAGGTCAAAGATAAAAAGGTCAAAGATAAAGAAGGGGTCAAAGGTAAAAAAAAGGTCAAAGATAAAAAAGGTCAAATAATGAAAAAGGTCGAATAACAAGATAAAGAAAAGGTCAAAAAGATCAAAAAAAGAAATCAAATAAAAAAAGGTCAAAGATAAAGAAAAGGTCAAAGATAAAGAAAAGGTCAAAGATAAAGAAGGTCAAGATAAAAAAAGGTCAAGATAAAGAAAAGGTCAAAGATAAAGAAAGATAAAGCAAAGGTCAAAGATAAAGAAAAGGTCGAAAATAAAGAAAAGGTCAAGGATAAAGAAAGGTCAAAGATAAAGGAATATAGGAGAGGAAAAATATGGAAAAGAGGTAGAAGACAAGAAGAAAACAAGAGAATTCAGAAGGAAAAAGGAGGAAGAAGAAAAAAACGAAACATGACCCTGCTTGCTTTTGAAAAGACGTAAAAGAAAGAAATATATAGAAAAGGTACGAGATAAACCAAGATAGGAGAGAAAGGATACGGAAAGGAGGCAGAAGACGAAGAAGCAAAGAAAAGAATCAAGAACCAAAAAACGAAAAAAAGAGAAAGGAAATGAAAAATAGGAAGATGCAGAGGCAAAAAGGGAAAAATAAACGAAGAGGAAAAGGCAGAAAAGACAGAAGAAGAAGAAGAGAAAACAAAATAAAAACGAAAATGGAGAAGAAAACTTGCTGTAAACTTTGATGACCAAGCCGAGGTAACGAACAGCGGCAAAAGAAAAGTGACGAAGACGAAAATAAATCTTGAAATGACTCCTTAGTTTCCGCACATTCGTCCCCGACCGAGAGATAGATAGATAGATAGATAATAGAGAGAGTAGATAGATAGAGATGGATAGATAGGTAGATAGACAGATAGAGAGAGAGAGATTGAAATATAGATAGATAGATAGATAGATAGAGAGTAGATAGAGAGAGTAGATAGAGAGAGAGATAGATGATAGATAGATAGATAGATAGATAGATAGATTGAGAGAGAGAGAGAGAGAGAGAGAGAGAGAGAGAGAGAGAGAGAGAGAGAGAGAGAGAGAGAGAGAGAGAGAGAGAGAGAGAGAGAGAGAGAGAGAGAGAGAAAGAGCGAGTGTGAGTGTTGTGTGTGTGTTGTGTGTGTGTGTGTGTGTGTGTGTGTGTGTGTGTGTGTGCGTGTGTGTGTGTGTGTGTGTGTGTGTGTGTGTTGTGTGTGTGTGTGTGTGTGTGTGTGTGTGTGTGTGTGTGAGAGAGAGAGAGAGAGAGAGAGAGAGAGAGAGAGAGAGAGAGAGAGAGAGAGAGAGAGAGAGAGAGAGAGAGAGAGAGAGAGAGAGAGAGACAGACCAGACAGAGACAGACAGACAGACAGACAGAAGAGAGAGAGAGAGAGACAGAGAGAGAGAGAGAGAAGAGAGAGAGAGAGAGAGAGAGAGAGAGAGAGAGAGAGAGAGAGAGAGAGAGAGAGAGAGAGAGAGAGAGAGAGAGAGAGAGAGAGAGAGAGAAGAGAGAGAGAGAGAGAGAGAAGACAGACAGACGACAGAGAGAGAGAGAGAGAGAAGAGAGAGAGAGAGAGAGAGAGAGAGAGAGAGAGAGATACAGAGAGAGCACAGAAGAGAGAGAAAGACAGACAGACAGACAGACAGACAGACAGAGAGACAGGAGAGAGAAGAAGGATACAGAGAGACACACAGAGAGAGAAAGACAGACAGACAGACAGAAATACAGACAGACAGACAGAAGACAGAGAGAGAGAGACAGACAGAGAGACACAGAGAGAGAGAGAGAGCAGACAGACAGACAGACAGACAAGAAATACAGACAGACAGACAGACAGAGAGACAGAGAGAGACAGAGAGAACAGAGAGACCAGAGAGAGACAGACAGACAGACAGAAATACAGACAGACAGACAGACAGAGAGACAGACAGAGAGAGAGGCGTCTCAACGAAGACATCCATATGCATCGCCGTCTTGATCTCGCGTCCACTAAGATCTTCGACGTGGGTGGTCGAGGCGATAGCGCTGGTGAGTGGACACGCATCTCTGTTTGTATTTTGTTTTATTTCTCTTTATTCATTTAACGTCGTTTACATAAATATATAGTATTATCCTTTCAGATACATTTCTTTTTTTAGTTTCTTTTTACATACATTATTACATCTTGTTAGGTATTTTTATGGGTGTGTCCAATATTAGATCATCACATTCATTTGTTTAATTTCATATGTAGTATTTCAGCTAGACATATATCTTTTTAGATTCATTATTACATCTTGAATGAGCCAGAAATGATCTACCTCACTTCAGCATTTCTAACCATTAGTAAACTATTCGTAAGCAACAATTAGTCATCATAAGTAACAATCAGTCATCATAAGTGATAATCACTCATCATAAGTAACATCATGTGTGAGTCATCATAAGTAACATCATAAGTAACAATCAGTCATCATAAAGTGATATCAGTCATCATGTGTAATAATCAGTCATCATGAGTAACAATCACTCGTCATAAGTAACATCATAAGTGAAAATGAGTCATCATAAGTAACATCATAAGTAACAATCAGCCATCATAAATAGCAATCTGTCATCATAAGTAACATCATAAGATGCAATTATTCATCATAAGTAAAAATTAGTCATCATAAGTAACAATCAGTCATCATAATTAACAATCAGTCATCATGAGCAAGATCATAAGTAACAATCAGTCATGATAAGTAACATTTTAAGTAACAATCAGTCATCACAAGTTACAATCAGTCATCACAAGTTACAATTATACATTCAACTCAGATATTGCACTTAATTTTTTTATCATTGTTGCGAGAATATTAATCATGGTAGTTATCATTATCAACAAAATCAGTATTTCGCAAGAGACGTATTTAAAATTATTTCTTTATTCAATTTTCATCAGATCACATGTACAGTAATGTAAAAACAAGTCAAGTAGATTACTTGCGCTGTGAATTTTTTTTTAATTAAGTGTCACAAGAAGCATTACTCATCATTATTATCATAGTTGAATATATCTGTTTTATCGATGCTATTATTATCATTATTATCGTCATTGTCATCATTTATCATTATTACTGTAATTATCATTATTGTTATTATCACAATCACGATATTATTATTAATAACATTTTGATCATAAGTATTAACAATATCATTATTATCATCCTTAATATCATTATCATTATCATCCTTATCATTACCATTATCATTATCATCATTATCATTATTTTCATTATCATTATTATTATTATTATTATTATTTATGACTTTATCATTATTATATTATCATTATATTATTATTATTTAGTAGTAGTAGTAGTAGTATCATTATTATTATTATCATTATCATTATTATCATTATCATTGTTATTATTGTTATTATATTATTCATTATTATTATTATTATTATTATTACTATTAGTATCATTATTATTATCATTATCATTATTGTTATTATTATTATCATCATTAGTATTATTAATGTTATCTTTTTGTTGTTATTAGTATCACTATTACTATAATTTTATCATTATCATTATTTTTCATCATTATTATCATTATCATTGTTAATGTTACTATCATCATTATCAAAATTATCAGTTCTATTATTATCATTATCAATATTATTATTATTATTATTATTATTATCATTATCATTCTCATTATCTCCATCGTTATCATTATCATTAGATTTATCGTTTTCACCATTATGATCATTATCATGATAAAGAGAATGATAATGATGATAATAATAAAAATGATAATAATGATAGTGATAATAACTGAAATAATAATGATAATAATGGCAATGATAATGAGTACTAATGTTAATGCTAATGACAATGATAATGATAATAGTAATAAAGATAATGGTTACAATAATAATAATTATGGTTATTACTATTATTATCATGGTTATTATTATCGTTAGTATCATTATTAACATCATCATTACTGTTGTTATCTCAGTCATTATCATCATCATCACTATTTTTTATAATTACTAAAAGTATTATCATTATCGTTATTATCTTATTATCATTATTGTCTTTATCATTATCATTATAATGGCAATGATGATGGTGATTATCCTTATCGATGTTATTAATATTTTTTGTTGCTGTTTTTATTATCATCATTATCATTGTTATTAGTATCAACATCATCATATCAGTTATCATTATTATCATTATCATTATCATATTATTATTTCATTATCATCATTATCATTATTATCATTATACCATTGTTACTGTCATTGTTATTATTATCATAAGTATAATAATGATAATAATAATCATTATTATTATTACTATTACTATATTATCATCATTATCATTAGCATCATCTTCATACCACTGTCATTTAATTTATTATTATCATTATTATTATTATTATTGTTATTCCTTATCATTATTACTATTATTATTATTATCATTGTTTATTATTATTATTATTATCATTATTATCATCATTATCGATGTCATCATTAAACAATATCCAATAAGATGAATCCTGAATAGCCAAGAGACATGTAATAATCATCTCGAAAATGATGCTACAATAACTATTGAC
>NW_020872229.1:333155-338155 GCF_003789085.1 Penaeus vannamei
AGATCCGGGGCTTTAACGCACGACCTTGGGGGCGGCTGGTTCGGTCTCGCGGAGAGCCGGGAGAAAGGGAAGGAGGAGAAGTAAACAGGGGGACTAGTTGAGGGGAGGGAGATGTGGGAGAGGCAGAGGTAGATGAGAGGCAGAGGTAGATGGAGAGGTAGATGGGAGAGGCAGAGGTAGATGTAGATGTGGGAAGAGCAGAGGTAGATGTGGGAGATAGATGTGGAGAGAGGTAGATGTGAGAGGAGAGGTAGATGTGGGAGAGGCAGAGGTAGATGTAGAAGAGGCAGAGGTATGTGGGAGAGGCAGAGGTAGAGAGAGAGAGGTAGATGAAGGAGAGGTAGATGTGGGAGAGGCAGAGGTAGATGTGGGAGAGGCAGAGGTAGATGGCAGAGAGGAAGAGGTAGATGAGAGGCAGAGGTAGATGTGGGAGAGGCAGAGGTAGATGAAGGAGAGGTAGGAGAGGCAGAGGCAGAGGATGGGAGAGGTAGATGTGGGAGAGGCAGAGGTAGATGAGGAGAGGTAGAGTTAGATAGATGAAGAGAGGTAGATGTGGGAGAGGCAGAGGTAGATGTGGGAG
Organism: Penaeus vannamei; assembly: GCF_003789085.1. Taxonomy (NCBI): domain Eukaryota; kingdom Metazoa; phylum Arthropoda; class Malacostraca; order Decapoda; family Penaeidae; genus Penaeus; species Penaeus vannamei. The sequence continues at coordinate 333,736 of NW_020872229.1, forward strand.
AGGCAGAGGTAGATGTGGGAGAGGCAGAGGTAGATGAGAGGTAGATAGATGGAGAGGCAGAGGTAGATTAGATGTGGGAGAGGCAGAGTAGATGTGGGAGAGGTAGATGTGGAGAGGCAGAGGATGTGGAGAGAGAGGTAGATAGAGGACGGAGAGGTAGATGTGGGAGAGGCAGAGGTAGATGATAGGGCAGAGGTAGATGTGGGAGAGGCAGAGGTAGATGAAGGAGAGGTAGATGTGGGAGAGGCAGAGGTAGATAAAGGAGAGGTAGATGTGGGAGAGGCAGAGGTAGATGTGGGAGAGGCAGAGGTAGAGGGAGATAGAGTGGGAGAGGTAGAGGTGATGAGGAGAGGTAGATGTGGGAGAGGCAGAGGTAGATGTGGGAGAGGCAGAGGTAGATCAGAGGTTGTGGGAGAAGAGATAGATGGGAGGTAGATGTGGGAGAGGCAGAGGTTAGATGTGGGAGAGGCAGAGGTAGAGTAGAAGGGAGAGGTAGATGAAGTAGAAGAGGCAGCCAGAGGTAGATGATAGATGTGGGAGAGGCAGAGGTAGATAAAGGAGAGGTAGATGTTAGATTGATGAGAGGCAGAGGTAGATGTGGGAGAGCAGAGTAGATAAAGATAGATGAGAGGCAGAGGTATGGGAGAGGCAGAGGTAGATAAAGAGAGGTAGACGTGGGAGAGGCAGAGGTGGATGTCAGAGGTGGGATGTGGGAGGCAGAGGTAGATAAAGGAGAGGTAGATGTGGGAGTATAAAGAGAGGTAAATGTGGGAGAGGCAGAGGTAGATAAAGGAGAGGTAGATGTAGGAGAAGCAGAGGTAGATAAAGGAGAGGTAGATGTGGGAGAGGCAGAGGTAGATAAAGGAGAGGTAAATGTGGGAGAGGTAGATGTGGAATGATAGACGTATTACCAGAAGTAGATAGAAGTAGAGGTAGAGATATGGGGGGGGGGTCTTTGATGAATCTTTGGCAGTTATTCTCTTCAAAAAAATTAATAAGCTAGTTATGATAGATATAAGAGGCAAGATATTGACGTAAAACTGAGATTGATATCAACGAATATTCATAACTTTCATAACGTTAAGGAAAAGGTAAATACATCAAGTTTGAATTGTTCGTCATACAATAACAAACTTTTTAAAATAATTCTTTATTCTAAAGAAAAGGGGATCGCGCGGATTTAATAATGTCTCAGAGAATAGCTTTGTCTCTGTCAGTGGAAGAGAGAAGAAGCATTGAGAAAGAAGAAGAGGAAGAGAAAAGCTTCTTTACTCTTCAGGTCCAAGAAATATGAAAGACAACATACCACTCACATTTATGTATGTAAATTGTTGGCACATTTTTTTTTTTTAATCAGATTCAAGGCCAAGAATATTTGAAAAGGTATATATATATATGTATATACATACATACATATATATATATATATATATATATATATATATATATATATATATATATATATATATATATATATATATATATATATATATATATATATATATATATATATATATATATATATATATATACATATATATATATATATATATATATATATATATATATATATATATATATATATATATACCACACACACACACACACACACACACACACACACACACAGCATATCTATCTATCTATCTATATATATTATATAACGGCTTTCTTTTGACCCCATTACTGTTGATGAAGGGCGGCAAAGGCAAGCCTATTACAGCTCCCCATTGTATCATTTATCATTTACAAGAAAGAAACTAGATTTACAAACAAGTCGAAGAGAAGATCGCGATGTCCTGCTGGAGAAAAATTAGTCTCACTTTAATAGGATTCATGAAGACAAGTGGGAGGAAACGTGACAGTAAGAAAGAACGTTTCGTCTGAGGAAACGTTTCGACTGAGGAAGACGCACTGGGATTTCGGTGGGGAGTCTGTCAGGATTAGTGTCCGATCTGAGGATGTGAGGTGTGGAAGCGTCTCGTCTCGTCTCGTCTCTGTGTGTCTGCTGGTTAATCTGTTTTCTCTGTCTGTCTGCCTGTTTGCCTCTGTCTTTGTCTGCTTTTGTCTCTTTCTCTTCTCTCTCTCTTCTCTTCTTCTCTTTCTCTTTCTCTCTCTCTCTCTCTCTCTCTCTCTCTCTCTCTCTCTCTCTCTCTCTCTCCTCTCTCTTCTCTCTCTCTCTCTCTCTCTCTCTCTCTCTCTTTTACTCTCTCCCTCTCTCTCTCTTTCTCTTACTCACTAACTCATTTACTCATCAACTCTCTCTCTTTCTCTCCCTCTTTCCCTCTCACTCTCTCTCTATCCTCTTGATTCAGTACACAGTTGAGCCTTGAGATGCTTTTCATTCATGCCTTTGCTGATGGGTAACAATTCCTTATGATTAAAACACTGAATTTACTTACTTACTTCTTGGAATAATATTAAAATTTCCGCCATATTACTTATTTGACCGACATATGTGAAAAATATAAGGTATTACTATAAATTAATCTCAAGGAAAAACAACAAAAGAAATAAGCTTCCTGATAGTGAAAACCCCAAGTAAATTTGTGATTTACTCGCTCATAAGAAAACAAATTGTAAAATTATAATTCCCAGAAAATGGCGTTTGAAAACAAGCAACACATTCGCGTAAGTTCACCTCGTCCTTGCAACAATTATCTTCTTATAAAACTAGGTCAATATATCACGCATATAACGAACATGCCTAACGAGAATGCCGTAATGATATCAGACACAAGCAGTAAGGAAATGATGTGATATTACGCATCAGCTGATAGCGACATTGTTCTTGTAGTTGCCAATTAGTAATTAATTTCTTTTTCGGAATGTATACATATAAAACTACATTTACAGTGTCAGCATGCGTGTATGACGCATGTTATTGCGGAATGGAGGAGGAAGGAGAATTTGGAACAAAACATTTGTATTTCTTTGAATTTTGTGAATATATCATTAGTATTAAACTACATATGTTGCAATTATTATTATAATTTTTTTAATTTGCAGATATAAGATGTATATATTATACATTGTCATGATGCGTGCATTTCGTGTGATATTGCCATATTGGAGGGGATAGTTTGTTTATTTTTCCGAATTTTGCGAAAATACTTCGCTGGAAGACGCAGGATGACATGCCATAATCTATTCATTTATTTTATTTCGAAATATTCATCGAAAAATAGGCGGACGCCCTCCATACGTCAAATTAAAGATAATATTTATAAGGCCGTTCTCGCCACGCATTGCCTACCCCACATTTTCTCCTCCTTGAAGGTATACTCCAGTTATTCGAAACAGGATAATTAATCCAGCCGGGCCGTAGAGAGGCATAATTCCCTTCTAATTACAGTCGAAAGTCCTTTGCCACGACCGAGATCTAAGGCCGGCAGCGTAAAAGCGACGAGCATATTAGGCATATTAGTCTGTGGTATGTTGCTCATATTCCTTAGATGTGTGAAGCAAGCCACGTGCGGAATAATGCTATTGGTTATGATTATGATGATAATTTTGGTTATTTTTCATTATGATGACGATGATGGTTGTCATTATTCTTATTATTATTATTATTATCATTATCATTATTATTATTATTATTAGTAGTAGTAGTAGTAGTATCAGTATCATCATTATTAATATTATCATTATTGTTGTTATTATTATGATCATTATTATTATTATTATTATTATTATTATCATTATTATCATTATCATTATTATTATTATTATTATTATTATTATTATTATTATTATTATTATTATTATTATTATTATTATTATTATTATTATTATCATTATTGTTTCCACCACTATCATTATCATTAACTGTTCAATTATCATTATTATTACTATTACTATTATTATTACTCCAATTATCATAATTACTTTTTAGTTAGCATTGTTATGATTACTGTTACTAATATTATTATTGATACCATTACCAGTGATATTATTGCGATCAAAATGATAATGATAATGATCCTCATCATGATAATAAAAGTAACTATAATAATGATAATAATAAAATTCATAAAAGTGATAACAACAATGATAATGTTATATTATTACCACTTATTTTGTTGTTATTATCAATATATTTTTTCTTTAATCTGCCTTCCTATTTTTATGATTCAATTATATATAAAGATGTATAATGAAACCATACTTTACATATTAATTTGTTTAATAACTGACCCTAGTTATTGTCACTATACACAAATTTGACGCCACAAAAATCATTAGGTAATGATTAAAAATAGGGGAGGCACCGGGGCACCCTGGATGTGAAGGGAATGTGGGCGGATGAGTCACTGGGGCGGCCTGGATGTGAAGGGGATGTGGGGCATGAGGCCTGAGCCACCGATAACCGCTGTCATAAAGCCTTAATACCGGTTTAATAGTGTGGGGCGATTTTCCG
>NW_020872229.1:378155-380655 GCF_003789085.1 Penaeus vannamei
TGAACAGGCTGCTGCCTACCAGTTGAAATTCAGTTAAAATACTTAAATCTTTATCACCAACAGACTGTAACCTAAAAAATAAACCCCTGTGATTAACAGTGTCAAAAGTTGCACTATGTATGAATCTCTCTCTCTCTCTCTCTCTCTTCTCTCTCTCTCTCTCTCTCTCTCTCTCTCTCTCTCTCTCTCTCTCTCTCTCCTCTCTTTCTCTCTCTCTCTATATATATATATTATATATATATATAATATACATATATTTTATATATATTTTATATATATATATATATATTATATATATATTATTATATATTTGGTGTGGTGTGTGTGTGTGTGTGTGTGTGGTGTGTGTGTGCGTGTGTGCTGAAATTGAGTCGTGAAGTTAGTTTACAAAATCAAACTGGGTTATGATGAAAAAAGCTTGAAGAACCCTGCTATTGTGAGTGTGAACTGTAAGCAGCTTACTAACAGATCTGGCATTTAAGAATGGGAATGTCCATTTCCTCATGATTTCTTAGGCATTTCATTTCAAATTATTATGATATTAATGATACAGTTTACTTTGACTTTTTGAAATGGTTTAAGTAATCGCACGATGCTTATTGCTATACTTGAGTACACTTGTGGTACCAGATTAAATTCCAGCTCGATGACTTTAGGGTGGCCGCGAACTTCAGTACATACCTTGGGCTTATCATGTCCGTTATTACCCACCCCTCTCATCAGAGCCCTTCATCTGTGTGTGTGTGTGTGTGTGTGTGTATATGTCTTGGGGTTGCTGATTCTGTACATACCTTGGTCTTTTTAAGTCCCCCCCCCCCCATCCCCCATCAGAGTCCTTCCATCTATCTGTTTTATAAATCTTTATTTGCCAAGATAGATTACCCTGTACGACACAGAAGGTTGTTGACCTGTCTGTGCTACATGGTAACTTTATATTCCAGTGACCTTATTCTGATACTTCCTGTCATACGAGTATCAAAATATTTATGAGCTGTGTTTTCCTTGTCTTCAGTATTTCAAGCTGCAGTTGTTGAATGATAACTCTCCTTCAGAAGCACAAATGTTTCAAATGTTGCCGGAATGAATGGAACTTATTTCTGTAATTAAATACAAGAGTTCAACCAGGTTTCATATGAATTCACTTCTTTGTAATAAAAGTGGAACAAGGTATGAATGTGAAAAAAAATAATATCTCGGCACAAAAAACGTGAGTGAAGCATTTCCATCCATTATATTTTCATCTAAATCAAGTAATTCTGAGGTGGGATTAAATCAAATCACGTAAATTTATTTTTTGTATTATCAAGTTATTCATTCTCATTCATGGAGGCGATGGAAGTCGTTCAGGTGTGTGTGTGTTTAATCATTTGAATTAACCTCGTTTCTTATTAAAAATCAAGTAACTGATTCACGCGACATTTTGTTTAGCAAGAACATCTTTAATTTATTTTTGGTTAAAAAGAAGATAAAAACTATTTTTGCCTGAGAGAGAGAGAGAGAGAGAGAGAGAGAGAGAGAGAGAGAGAGAGAGAGAGAGAGAGAGAGAGAGAGAGAGAGAGAGAGAGAGAGAGAGACGCAAAGACAGACGCACGCACAGGTGACGAGAACCTGACCCTCTCCCTGTCTCTTGGAAAGGTTGTAAAGTATTTCCTTCATCGTCAGATCTATGTATGATTATATTGCGTTATACCTTGGAGTGTGAGAGCATCCCCTTACACCTTCCCAGAAGAAAATGCTATTTCATTCACCTTCATGATATTACATCCGAGTTGTGAGGTTGGCTATAAATGTACTTATGATTTTTTATTCATTGCAACATCGTATCATCAAAAGCCTTATTTTAAGGACTGTGAGGTAAATGTTTGATGCTCAAGAAAGGTGACGGTGCAGCAACTTTGCCAAACCCTGATGTCATATCTTTACCATGTATCTGAACTTATCATAAATGAATAAATATTAGATTACAGTCAGTGCGTAGGGTCAGAGTCTGATGATTATAGGATTCCCTGCGTTAATTTTTGTTTATTGCACCTATTAAGCCAATAATGTAACAACATTCAACAACATAAAATGCACCTACATCTCTTTATAGAAAATGTATTAGAGTTAGAACTTTAAAAAATGCGAATTTGAACCTGTAAAATTGATTTATCTAAAACGTATACGACTATTCATAGGAAGTGTGTTGCAGGACTCAAGGTTTAAAGTCATTCTATAGGCTGTGGCTTTGCCTTAGGTGATGTCAAGCTGGAAGACCCAGCTGAAGTGAAGTCGGATTAAATATCTGCCGCGATGACGTTCGTTCTGCCACGTCATGCCAGGGTGGTTTCAGAAATATTTATGTTTGATTCATTTGAACATGAGAAAATATTTCACTACCATACAATAAGAATCCACATATAGATAGGGAGATCTTGATCCATCATCATTTTTCGTCCGCTAACGTACACTTTCAAATGGGGTGGGGTGGGGGGCTCAAAAGTCTACGCTTTGTAGACTT
>NW_020872229.1:395655-413155 GCF_003789085.1 Penaeus vannamei
ATAACTCGCGGAAAGCCGGGCAGAAATGTCTCTAGTATGTCCTCACCATAAGATTAAATGTACTACTCATGGATTAAAAATGTAGCGAGGGACTAAAGCAAAAGTGAGAATATATCTTAAGAATAATAACATAATATAGAATGGAAGATGCAAGCATTAACGCCACTATTGATGTCTGAGCCACCCACTGATAGTCGGACGCGCCTGTACTATTACAACAAAATTGGGCTGTTACCTTTCTGTTCAACCTTTACTCACTATCTAGTACCTTTTCGAGAAGGCCTACGATGTGATAATAATCACCCACAGATACACCACGCCAGTGGGCGTCCGGTGTCCGAGGCGAGAACCCTACGGCATCCTCTGCAAACTATGATATAGAAAAGAAACCCAGGAGCCCACAGGAAACATTCACTTCAGCATGTGTGGAATTCCGAAGAGAGTGCCTTGCACTATCAGCAGCACGTTGTGCCAGGAATTCCTTTTCTGGAAATAAACCAAGTGGCAGGACGTTTTATACTCGTAGTAACCTCGCACGTCTGAATGAACTCACAACAAAGCCACACCACTCCACAGGACTGTCCCGTAAGGCTTAGCAATGACCTTTAATGGCGCAACAAGAGAGAGAGAACAATAGCCCACCTCTCCTATTATCCTTGCATGACTCCTCCCTCGACAGCCCCCCTATCACCAAACAATAGGACCTGTATTCGCCGACCCTGGAAGTACCCAAGCGTCGAACACCTAATGAGGGATGTGTTGCGTGACAAGGGCGGAGAGGACGTGCACGCATTAAGAGCGAACCCATTACTAGTGGTGGGAGAGTTAAAGAGCGAGGAGAGAAGTGACGAAAGCAGAGAAATGCGTATAGAGGTGCAGGGAGGGGGAAGAGAGGAAAACCCAAGACAAGATGGGAAAATTATATAGCTTGGATAACGATCTGGTTGGAGATAGAAGTATGTGGAGACGGCTAGCTAAAAAATTGCGACCCTGATATGACGTGCAAATTTTAATAAACAATATATTAATATACCTCCTCCCCGCACCCCACCACTTAGTCACAACAATTAAACACCTTAAATATATAATATTGATCATACTATAAAATAATTATTATATATATATATATATAGGTTTATATATATTATATATAACTATTATACACTTACATATATATTATACGCTATATATACTATTATACTATTATAATATATTAGATACTATATATATGTATGTTATTACATGTAATAGTTATAGTATTATATAATTATTATTATATATATATATACTATATATATAATATATATTTATATATATCATATATATATATATATTATATATTTATTATTATTATATATTTTATAATATAAATATTATATATATATAGAGTGGTGTGTGTGTGGTGTGGTGTGGTTGATGTGTGTGGTGTATAGATTATATATTAACGTATATAATTATATATAATATAAGTACTATAAATATGGGTAGTATATCAATATAATAGCGTATATATATAAATATATATATTATATATACTTATATTGGACAGAGCAGGACAAATACGCCGAGTGCCCACGGGGGAGCTGGAGTGTGAAACTTCGCTATCCTTACTTCATATATATAGTAAAATATATATATAGTATATATATACTGTAATGTAATGTATATATATTAGTAGTAGGTACTATATATAATACTATATGTATAATACTAGATATATTTAGTATATAAACACACACTCACTACACACACACCACACACAATGCTTCCCATTGCTCAGGATCACACACGTTAACCACACCACACACACAGCTTCACACACATATATTATAATATATATATATAATATATATAATATATATAGTATAGTAATAGGTAGTATAACTATAATATATAATAAATATATATATAATATATATATCATAATTATATATTTTTACTTATATATAAGCTATGATATATTATACACACACATAAGCAAACCCACGTACGTACAAACACACATGCACACGCCACTACACACACACACACACACACACACAACACAATAAATTATGATTTTATTATCGAGTTAACATCACACACATCAGGGTATGTCCTTCACACACACCTACACACCACACATATGAGGAGTGTTGAACACTACAACACAACACGCAAACACACACAGCACACACAAATCACACACACCAACACACATATAATCATAATATATATATTATATATTATATACTATTTAATATATAATATATACATTATATTATACTATATATATTATATAGGTATATAATATAATAAATATATATATCCATATATATAATACTTTATATATATATATAATAGTATATAATATTAGATATATTTATATTATAGTACGTATATATTATATATATATATTTAGATAATGACTATTCTTAGCATATAAAATTAATACTATATGTATAAGTATTATAGTTACTATAGTATATATATATATTATATGTAATATATAATATATATATATATATATAAATATATAGTATATCTATGTATATAATACTATATATATATTATATATACTTTTAAACAGTGAATGTGTGTGTGTGTGGTGTGAATATATACATGTACAACACACAAACACACACACACAAACACACCACACACCACACACACACACATCACACACACACACACATCACACACACACACATATATGATATTATATATATATATATATATATATAGTATATATATAATAATATTTATATCTATATTATTTAATATACAATATATTATACAATAACACTAACAATACCATATATATATTATAGTATAATATATATTATATAATATATATTATATATATAGCTATTTATTACTATTATGGTATGTAATGATATATTATATATTTACGTAGTAGATTAATCTGTAGTGTCATGAACGTACATGTTAATTCACTCCTCCCGGCTCCCTTTGCAGGACTCGATCCCTACCTCAATGCACTAGTGATATGCGATGACATTGTAAGTATAGCAATCGTCTACCCTACTGCAGGCTGACGACACCCAGGCTGACGAAACGTGAGTTTAATAGCCTGCCATCAACACTGATCTATCGGCGTAACCCGCTTTTTTTTTTTTTTTTTTTTGTGGTTTTTGTGTTTTTTTTTTTTTTTTTTTTTTTTTTTTATAGTTAATGTAGATGTTGTCTTTCCGATAGGCGAAATACATTTTAGAATGGTTCGGAATTTGTAGTTTTTTTTTGTTCCTTACCTATATTATATTTAATTATTATTATTATATTAATATAATTATAATAGGTATAATATATATAATATTGATGCATGTATATATATATATATATAATAGTATATACTATATATATCTACTATATATATTTATATATATATATTAGTATACACACTATAAATACGTACATACAACACACGTGCGCATGCACACACACACACATATACATTAATAATATAATACATATATTATATATTCTATATATATTAGGACTATATTATAACTATATATATTATTATAATATATAAACTCTAATGTATATAGTCTATAATAATAGTATATATTATATAACAGTTCACAACCTCATCATCATGAGACTTCTGCAGTGCCTCGTGGCACCTATAAAGCTGGTACTGCGGTCCCAGGCTAAACTGTGGGGGATCTCGGAGCAGCAGGAGCCCTAGAGGTTCAGGGTCATGGCCTACTGGATGTGGACACACACTGGTCCTGTACCAATTCCCGCCTAGCCCCCTGGGGTTAATAGGGAGGCTCGGGGGAGATGGGCCTTGCCAGTCCTCCTTCCTACAGGTAAAACCAACCAGCAATGCACAATATAAATGTAAATGTGAAGGTGGGGTATGCCCTCCACCCAGCAAGAGAGGCGGGCGTGGCCCCGTTGTTAGGGCGGCTGCTGGGACGCAGGACGGAACGGGAACTACTCGTCCGCCTGCGTTATGGCAGCCGCCAGCCCTTAGTAAAGCTTGTGGGGGCAACCCACAGGTGGATGATGGGTCCCGTAGCCTGCCGCCCCATTTTATAAAGGGCAGCGTCGGCGGGGGTGGCAGAGGAGGCGTCTCAGGCGGAAATCAGGGACTCGGAAAAATCCTTTCTTTGCGTCAGGATGGTCGGTTGCCTCTCCTGTCGAGGGAACTGGTAAGGCTGAGAGTTGAGATGGTTGCTCTCTTGGAGGTGAGAAGACCTGGTAGCGGCACGACCAGTGTAAGTGGCTACACCTATTACTGGTCAGGCCGCAGCCATCTCCAGGGATTAGCCATAGCCATCTTCAGCATACTCCAGCCCTTGGTAGTAAAGGTTACTCCAGTCGAAGAGCGTATAATGCTATTGAGACTGAAGATAGCATTTGGCTTCATGTCTCTTATTGCTGTGTATGCTCCTACGGATGTTTGTAAACTGGATGTGAAAGAGATGTTCTACGCCAAACTTGCGTCTGTGTCAGAGTTATCTCCGGCGAGAAATTCGTATTGTTCTGGGTAACTACAATGCGGTATCTGGTCACACACACACTCTCTCTCTCTCTCTCTCTCTTCTCTCTCCTCTCTCTCTCTCTCTCTCTCTCTCTCTCTCTCTCTCTCTCTCTCTCTCTCTCTTCTCCTTCTCCTTCTCCTCCTCTCCTTCTCCTCTTCTCCTTTCTCCTTCCCTTCCTCTCCTTCTCTTCTCTTCTTCTCTCCTCTCTCCTCCTCCCTCCTTCTCCTTCTCCTTCTCTTCTCCTCTCTCTCCCTCCTCCTTCTCCTCCTCCCTCTCTCTCTCTCTCTCTCTCCTTCTCTCTTCTCTCTCTCTCTCTATATATATATATATAATATATATATATATATATATTATATATATATATATATATATATATATATAATATATAGAGAGAGAGAGAGAGAGAGAGAGAGAGAGAGAGAGAGAGAGAGAGAGAGAGAGGCTCCTTTACACTGTCAATGTATTTTTTAGCAATCTGCCGGTGCTTTCGACCGTGTCTGTACACATGCAGTTTTATAATCCATACGCGTTTCGATATTGCGCAAACCTGAAAAGAAAAATAATTGACATCGCATTGATATGAAGAACATGCAATATTCTGGCCCTGATATTTGTATAGACCCAGACAATTTTCCTCTTTCAGTTCATTTAAATGAAAAAAAAAAAAAAAATCCGGTTCGAAAGCATAATTACAAAACATCCATTGCTCACCTTCACGCAAAGTCTTTATTGGAAGAACATGCTGATTAACTCTGATTCATACAACTGTATGTATTGATATACATGCACTACTTTACAGTTGATACAGTATATACCTCATAACAATATTTATGAACACGAGAATAAAGTGATGCAGGTTCCTATGCCTTTTCATGAGATCTTGTCCATCAAACAGACGGTTTGTTAAAATTGAGCCAGGCCCGACCCAATTAATTTCCATAAATATAAATGCAGAAATAAAGGCAAATCTGCCTATATATCTGATAGATATACATTTAACCATCTATTTGCCGGGTTAATATGCATGTCTAGACTGATAAATCTGCATTTATTTATTTATTATTAATATTTTTATGCATGTCAAGTATATTCTTTGGGTCGGGCCTCTAACAATTCTAACAAACCGACCGAAAGACTACATTCTGAGTTCAACAATTTCGTATTATAAACACACACCCTGGCATATTTATGGCACCCTTTCACCCTTAAAAATTTCTCATACTTTTAGCAGTACCTTCCGCACCTCGTCACCCGTTATTCTTTAGCTAAGTTTATTTACATTTCCTTTCAGCGTATCATTACGTGATCTCTTTTATCTTGTCATATATATCATCGCCTTCTTTCCCGCCCATAAACTATCAGAAATTCAAGGAGATGCCGTAAAAATATATGAACTGAATTTATAATGGGCGAGGCGGCGCAGTCTGGCTACTGTTACCGCATTGCGTCATTCTATTCTTTTATCTTTTCTTTTCGATCTTTTTTTTTTTTTATTCATTTTCACTTTTCCTTACACAGCCTTCGTTCTCTTTCGTCCCCGCGCTTTGTATTACATTCTATCTGTGCGCTATATGTATTTTTTTTCGTTAATCTTCTCTTTCTTTATTCATTAATCATATCAATTATTCCTTACACTAATAAATAATGTACTCTTAGTTCTAGGCGTACGCGAGATAGATAGATTGAAACGGTAGATAGACAGATATGGGTAAATAGAGAGATAGAGGGAGATAGATAGATAGATGCAGTAAATAGATAGACATAGGTTGATAGGTAGAGATGGATTGTTAGATAGATAAGTAGCTAGATAGATAGAGAGATAGAGGCAGATAGATAGATAGATGCAGAAAATAAATAGGCATAAGTTGATAGGTAGAGATGGATTGTTAGATAGATAAGTAGATAGATAGACAGAGAGATAGAGGCAGATAGATAGATAGATGCAGTAAATACATAGGCATAAGTTAATAGGTGGAGATGGATTGAGATGTAGATAGATAGATAAAGAGATAAAGGCAGATAGATATATAGATGCAGAAAATAAATAGGCATAAGTTGATAGGTAGAGATGGATTGTTAGATAAGTGGATAGATAGATAGATAGATAAATAGAGGACATAGTTTAGTACTTTAAACAGTAACTAGTAAACGACGAGTCCAAATATCATTACGTTCATGATGGCTGATGTTGCACCGTGCAATACATCGACGGACGGAGAAAGAAAATCAAAACCGGAAACCAATTCATCTTCAAATAATTTTGTTCGTCTTAATCATCATCAATATTTTCCAAGACGTAGACCGTATCTGCAATCACGGGACAGCACAAAGTAAGACAAAAGAGATAGATAGATAGATAGATAGATAGAGAAGAGAGAGAGAGAGAGAAGAGAGATAGAGAGAGATAGAGAGAGAGAGAAGAGAGAGAGAGAGAGAGAGAGAGAGAGACAGAGAGAGAGAGAGAGAGAGAGAGAGAGAGAGAGAGAGAGAGAGAGAGAGAGAGAGAGAGAAGAGAGAGAGAGAAGAAAGAAAGAGAGAAGAGAAAGAAGAAAGAGAAAGAAAAAGAGAAAAAAGAAAAGAAAAAAGAAAAGAAAGAAAAAAAAAGTGCATTAAGGTGCGAGTCGGCTTCTGGTGACAATCAATTTGGACCAACTGTCACAGGCGCCGACGCCGGCAGCCGCGGCTCTAATCAAGATAAACTTGTGATGGACCGCGACCAGGGACCAGATGGGGCTTCGGAAACGGATTACAGATTTTGATTCCCGACGCCCGATAATGGGGCCAGCGCCTCCTCACCCGGGGTCACGCCCACGCTGCCACGTCGAGGTATTCCTCTGGGTTCCGTGTGGTACGTGTTCTTTTGAATTGGTATTTATGTTTACACACACGCACACAGACACAGATACACACATATACATACACACACATGCGCGCAAACACACAAAACAAACACACACTCTCACACACTAACTCTCTCCACACACAAAAACAAAAACAACACACTCTCTCTCACTACAAACAAACACACAACAACAAACAAACAAACACACAAACAACAAACACACCAACAAAACAACAACACAACACAACAAACAAACAAACACACAAACACAAAACACACGCAGCACAGACAAACAAACACAACACACGCAACGCACCGCACACAGGGCAAAGGAGTACGCAGCGCCTGGAGGAGCAAGCAGGTCCGGCGCGGCAATGCTTGATCGATTTTTCCTCTTGATTGCTTGCCTTCAGTTGAAAGCAGCTTGGTGTGATTTCGCTCCTGATAAGGAACAATAAGATACTTTGTTTCTATTTGTTTTCAATTCTGTGTTGGCCTTTTATTCTTTCTTTCGCTTCTTCAAATCTGCTTGAAGGACGTCTGAGTCATAGGTCAGCTGGAGACATCCTTGAGGTTCCTTGAGAGAGGGTGGTGGGGAGGTGGAGGGGGAAGAGTACTTTATCTTGTGTATGGGTGGTTTGCGAGATGTCACGGAGTAAGTTTTTTTATTCTTCTGCTCTCACGTATCTTTCTTTATGAGGTGCGGTCTCGCAGGCGCGATCTCTAGCTGCATGCTCGCTATCGCTACTATTACTGGGGTCTACCTCTTTGCTGCTCTTAGTCTCTCTCTTCCTCTCTCTCATCATAATGGAGGTGCGTTAAAAATGGTAGAGAATAAAAGAGAAACGGCATTGAGCGCGATATGTCCGAGAAGTGGGACGGAATGGAGGTAGCAGTATCACGTTGAGGCGTATGGAAAATTTGGAAATGATGAAGGAGCAGAAGAGGAGTGTATGCGATTCTGTTCGGTATGAGTGCTGGGAGTAGATCAGAACGAGAAGGAGGTGAATCAGGACTATGAGCAGTTATACTGGAGTGGATCGAGAGAACACCTTAGAGCGTATAGATAGGGAATTTGATTGATGCAGAGGGAGAGTTGAGAGAAGATATGTGCAATGAGAGAGGATGAGGACAGGTGAACAGGGGAGAGTGGGCGAGGTGAGAATTTGTACTCGTAGAGAGAGAAATGGAAGGGAGGGAAGAGTGGAAAGAGTATGACGACAGCAGAACGAAAGCCACAGGCTGGGAACAATATAGGAGAAGGGGAGGTGCATATCACAGTAGAGAAGGAGGTTCGGTCAGCTGAAGATAAGAAAGTAAATAGGGACGAGTGTCGAGAGTATGTAATGTAAAGGAAATTGTATTGAGTGAGTACGAGATAAAAACGAGGGAATTGGGCGTGGACTATAGGAGTATAAGCAGAGGGAGGAGGATGAAGTGATAAGATAAAGGAGAATCATGGCATAATTGTATAGGTAGGATGGGTAGAAGAAGGGGATGCAGTGAGGCACGATTCGAGAGGGTAGGAATAATGGCTAGTGGCAGTATGAGGAGATAGGAGTAAAATAGGCACATCTAGCAGAGTGTATAATGTATATTATAGCTCCACGCAAAGACAGACGAACACTTAAAGTCTGTCGATGATAAGACACACGGCAGCATGGAGTTCATGGCACACATAACGTACAGACACGGAAGCGCACGATGAACGAGCAGACACGAGCAACTATCAACACGGCGAGCACAACACACGAGACAAGTAGAGACTAGTCACTCAACAAGGCACGCATGCGACGCAAACACTCAATGTAGAGATGGGGGGTTGAGTGAGAAAAGCTCTCACAAGAAGGAGGTGGCAGCAGGACACGACTCTACATCACTATCACTGACAGCACTATGAGTGGGGGGGGGGGAGAGGTGGTGGCTGGAAGGGGGGAAGGGTGGATAGGAGAAGAGCGGAAAGCAGGAGGGGATTTAAGAAGCAGGAGAAGGGAGGACGGAAGGGCTGCAAGGTCAAGCGAGCACAGACACACACACACACCGACATGACCACACACACGCACAGCACAGCAAAAAATGAGAGAGTGAGGATAAAAGACAAAAATTGTAGATTGGGGAGAGAAACAAAAGCGGAGGAGAAATAAAGGCAAAGATGGGGAGGACGCACACAGCACTATATGACGATACAGTAACACACACGAACAGACACACGAGAACAGATATATGATAGAACCAGGAGCATGAGAGCAGTAATGAATAGAGATAGAGAAAGACGAGATGAGCGGTAGAGATAGGAGAGGGATATAGATAGAGGGAGAGAGAAAGACAACAGTAATGAGAGAGATGATATAGAAGATTAGAGTTAAGAGTAGAAGATGATAGAGAGGAGAGGGAGAGAAAGTAATATTATAATAGTAGAGAAGTAGATAGTAAGAGATAGTATAGTAGAGAGAGAAGAGAGATTAAGGAGAGACGATAAAACATATATGGTAGATAAGAGAGATAGAGAAGAGAGGGAGATATAGAGTGAGAGAGAGAGGTAAGAGAAAGTAAAGTTATATAAACATGTATAGAGTGGATGAGATAAGGATGAGAGAGAGAGATGAGATATGAGGAATGAGTAGATGAGTAGGATAGTAGAAAGTATGAGTATATTGAGAGTTGAGATGAGGAGATGTGATATAAATAGAGGATGAGAGATGAGAAGGAGAGATAGAGGAGAGAAAGAGAAAGAGAGTAAGGAGAGGAGAAAAGAGAGAGTAGCAAGAGAAATGAGGAGATAAAAGTAGTGAAAGAAAAAAGAGAAACGAGAGAGAGCAGAGAGAGAGGAGAGTGGTGTGATAGATGATGAAAAGAGAGTAGAAAAGTATAGAGAAGGGAGAATAGAAAACTAGATAAAATAGATGAGAAATAAAAAAATACAAAAATTCATTAAAGTTATATGCATTGGGAATAAGGAGTATAATATAGTAATATAGAGGAAGAAGTATAATAGTAGTAGAGGGGAAGGAAGGGAGATGGTGTGGAGAAGGTATGTAGAGGGTAGGTGAGATACAGGGAGTAGTGGAGGGGTTGTTCATTATACTATATATTATATATCACAAAAGAGATTATATAGTATAGGTTACTCCCTCTATATGAACTACACAAGCCTAAGTGATAAATAATCAATGTGAGTGACATAATATTATCCTATTGTATTGACTATATTGAGTATATATATTATAGAGAGATATAAGTAAGCAATGTAAGTTGATGCGACTCTATGTAATCAAATATAGACCAGGTTGATATGAATTATATACCATGATAATATGTTGAGTTGATAGAATTAAATAAGTTATACATAGGTAATTAGTATATAAATGAATGATATATATGATGGTATTTACGATAACACCTAATATGTAAAATATAGAGATGATGATGAATATTATGAATTAGTAGGTAATATTAGATAGATATATTCACTAATAATACATATTCACACACTATAGTATAGAGTAATAAATGCATAGATTAGATGAATTATGAATGAGATTAAATATACACTACAGTGATTAATGATAAGTATAGATTGAATTTATATGAATATATGATTAATATCCGGTCTACTACATTAATAATGATATATATGTATAATTATAGATTATTATATATGAGATAATAATTAGTAATTAGCTAAGTAATAATTGAGTGAATAAATGTACATTATATATTATTCTTGGTGAATTGGATGTAGATGGTTGGGCGATTTAGGTGGGGAGTTGATCTTGGTGTGTGGATAGTATATGGTAATGATAATGTGAGTGGAATGTTGAGGTTGGTTGTTGTGAGCTAGTGTGTGTGTGTGTAGGTGTGGTGTGTGTTAACTACGACTGTGTGTGGGTGTTGTCATCTTTAGTCCATGACCTGATGAGTGATACGAGTGCATTCACAATGTCCATTATATTAAGCGGCTGCTTTCATCCTGTCTCACTAGGGAGAACAGTTATTACAAATGTTATGCAAAAACATTCAGAAAACAACCAACAGATTCACACGCGCAAGAGCCGATTGAGAGCAAGTAATAAAAAAAAACAAAAAAGAAGTGTTACAGGAGTTTAATTTCATATCACTTAATATTCTTTTTTTAGTGTTCTTTTTTCTTTAATTTTTTTGAACACCATAAAAGAAAGTCTTGTCTCAAAAAGAAATTTCTGCAAAGGGTAGATTTAGATTATATGATTAAGACCTTCGAGAATACATAGATGGGCTCGAGAAAAATAGGAGAAAAAATATAGTACGTTCAGGATATAATTCTTGCCTACCACGAGTGTAAGAGGAGAGAGAGAGAAAAAAAAAAGAAAGACAAACGTAAGATTTAGAATGTACTACAGGAAAGACCAACACGAGAGAGATATGTAGTAATGGACAAAAAGTAAGGAGGTAAAACAAAACAAAACACAAAAAAAGATAAACGAAACGACTAAGGTTGACCGAAGAAGAGGTATATGAAAGAACGACTGAAAAAATGATTTTTACTGGACAATAATACGAGAAGAAATAAATAACAAAACAATGTAGCTATTTCACTAACAACTCCTAAGAAGAATTAAAATACGCAGATCATTAAAAAAGAAGAATTGCACGGAGGCAAGTGAAAATGATTCGAGTTAGACACGATATGAATGTAATAGATAATAACGGAGAGACAATGATAAAGGGCCCGAAAAGAGGTAAAGGAAAATAAAATGTAACGAAAAGAAAAGGAATACAACAGATTGATCATATATCCTTATTCTTCTTCACGCACTACAAATAATCACGAACCCACTATGTGTGTGTTTGTGTGCGTGTGTTGTTGGGGGTGGTGGTGGGTTTGTAAGTGTGGTGCTCGGCTCGGGATGATTGTAAAGATTGTGTGTGGATGGAGTGTGTGTGTGCCGTGAGGGTGCTCGCGTGCTATTGTGTGGTGGCTTATTAGTAAGTATATCTACACTTAGTAATTTGTACATAATTCTGAATTATTACATTAAATACAATTACAAGATCAAATTAATAAGCAAGTTTCTATATAATAAAGCTAAAGGGTTTTGGTAATATTCCTCTCATAAAGCGTCCAGAATCATGTGTCTATCTTTTATATGAGACATCTATGATAGACTAATTTTTCCTTCCATATATATACGACCTATGTATCCTCCCACCATTTATAGTATTGGATCTTATATTTACGGCCAAGGGTTTAAATCGCCCCCTTCCAATGAATAAAGGAAATAATGCGTCGAGTTTTATCACTTTTATAAGCACTTCTTTCTGTCTTCAAAGGATCTATGAGCCTCTTAGATTTCATGTTCCTCCTTGACGTGTTTGGTCGATGCGGGTCTCAGATACATGTTTGTAAGTGGGCGGGTCGAGTGTTGCTTCTTTTTTTTTTCTGTGTATCGCTTTGAAAGAAATTGAACTAAGTATGTGTCGGTAAGGGGGTAATTTTTTTTTTTTTGGATTTATTTATATTTTTATTTTTTCTGGGTTGTTTTATTTTATTTGGGGGGATGTGAGCGTTTGAGTGGAGAGGAGAGGGTGTATGGGAATGTGTTTGCGTGACAATAGTGAGCTACGTTTATTTTGCGCGAGGGTTTGGGTGGGGGGGGTTGTAATATTGTATGTCTGGTTTTTTTTTATTTTTTCCTCTCTTGGAGGGGGGGTTGTATGTGAACTGTGTGGTTCTAGGTTAGCGAGTAATGCCTGTGTTATGTCTCGGGGGGGTTGTGGTGTGTAGGTTAGTTAATAATTTTTTACAATGTACTGGGCGTAGTAATGTGTATCGTGCTCGTTTTTTCTATTCTGGGGGGGTTGTGTGTGTGTGTGTGTTTGGGGGGGGATGTCTCGCTGAGAGTGTGTACTCGTGTTGTTTAGCGTGGAGTTGAAATAGTTGATGTTATGTGAATGTGTGTTTTGTGTGCTTAGGGAGGGCGCGAGATTGTGTGTGATCGTGTGTATTATTCTGTTGAGGGGGAAGAGGAGGATTGGAGGAGATTAGGAGGTGATTTAGTTTGTGCATTGGATAGTATATAGATTGATATGAGGATGGTAGTATGTGGTGAGTTTGGGATTTAAGATATTGTAGTGTATCATATTTGGGAGTATGTGAGAGTGATGGGATAGATTTTGGATTTGGAGGTGTAGGTAGATGGAAGGTGGAGTAGTGATGTGCAATTGTAATTATAGGTATTGTATGGAGTTTGTTGTATTAGTGCGACTAGTGTATGATGTGATGTTATGTTTTGATGTATGTATCCGCATTGTGTTTATGTCCGTTTAGATGAGAGTGATGTATTTTTGATATGAGTTAATCCTGAGAGAAGTGTAGATTCTCAGGATAATTGTGGAGTATCACAAGAGTGAGAGGAATCCCACTTAATATTTTGACGATATGGTAATGTGCGTGTCTCTATTATTCTGAACGTGTATTTATCCGCTCATCCACACTCTTGATGTCGTATAAAGTGAAGAGAGATCTGGAATATAACAGCTGTAATTTTATCCTAGAGATACGAGTTGTCGGAATGACTCCATGGCATCGAGACGCGACGAGCTATCATGAGAGTTAGCAATGCGAGTAACGAGATTAACACGAGACAAGGAGACATAAATAAGAGAGAAAATGAAAGAGACCAACAACAGAAGTAAACGTCATTGTATCTAAGTAAAATGTACGCCAGGAGAGATAATGAAAGCGGGAAAGAAAATAACAACAATACAGAGTATTATAGAGTATTTCAGCAGGAGCCGCAAAACAGTTGTAAGCAGCGAGAAGACGAAGAAGGGATGCGCGAGAGAGAGATGAAACTTTGAAGGTGTTAAGGAAGGAGGAGACGAGCATCAGAGTATGTTATAGAGAGAGAGGAGCAGAATCACGACGAGAAAGTTAGTATGTATATAGTATTAAGTCGTAGGTTGTAATGGCATATGTATATGTGTGTGTGTGTGTATATGGGTGGTGATCATAGTAGGAGAGGAGAGGGCTATATTTTGTCTCTTTACTAATATCATTATCAGCTCAGCACTCACTAGTATATGATAACACAGGAGGAACTGGGAAAAGATCTGCACCATTCTGCACCATCACCTATGATTTCTTCAGGAGGTAAGGCATGTAATTAAGATTATCACATCCCATCATCAGCATCAGCTAATGGGGCAATTCCGATGATTAAATATCGGAAGAAAAATTAGTAATTAATTCACATTCAAGCCTTTTTCTACGTTCGCAGTAAGCTCACTGGTTTTGTTCTCCTTGACTGTCGAATTCTATTCCTACTTCCGTTTCCCCCGAGGCTTACAGCTTTTATTTCAACTGACAGGTCTGTCAACATTATAAAGGGAGGAATGGTTACTTCGTGAAATTTCTGAGTTCTCTCTCTTTCTTTCTCTCTCTGTCCCTTTTCATCCTCCTCTCTCTCTTTCTCTGCTTTTCTCCCTCTCCTCTTCTCTCTCTGTCTCTCTCTCTCTCTCTGCCTTCTCCCTCTCCTCTTTTTCTCTCTGTCTCTCTCTCTCTCTCTCTCTCTCTCTCTCTCTCTCTCTCTCTCTCTCTCTCTCTCTCTCTTCTCTCTCTCTCTCTCTTCTCCTCTCCTGTCTGTCTCTCTCTCTCTCTCTCTCTCTCTCTCTCTTCTCCTTCTCTTCTCTCTCTCTCTCTCTCTCTCTCTCTCTCTCTCTCTCTCTCTCTCTCTCTCTCTCTCTCTCTCTCTCTCTCTCTCTCTCTCTCTCCCTTATATCCGTTCTCAACTCTTTCTCTCAAGGACAGTAATAGTATATATCATGACATTAATATACTAGTGGTAATGATAATCATAATGGTAATGATAATACTAACATGACATCAGTAGCATTGGTATTGCAGTATTGCTAATGAAAATGATAGCAACAAAACGCTCAGAGCAACACATATGACGAAGGGGACGATGCTCATGATGTCGATCAGGACGCGAGGAGCAAAGGCCGTGATGCTGTCATCCCAGGGACCCCAAGAGCCGAGCCGCAAGGAACCCCAGAGTCACACTCACCCCATGAAGAGAACCACGCCGACCTTAGCGACGCTCTCCTCGATGATTTTCCAGGTCCGCTTCACCGTCTCCTTCTGCTCCTCCGTCAGCTCCTCCGGCGGCTCCTCGCTCTCCTCGTCCTCCTCGACCCTCTTCTGCTCCGCCTCCTTCCTCTCTTCGTCCGCTCCGCCGAGGGCCGCCTCGATGGTCCTCTGCTTCGTCAGTCTCCTGCCGAGGTCACCCTCGAGGGGCCTCTCCCGGTCGCTGTCGGTGGCCTCGTCCTCCGAGTAACCCCTGAGGCTCTCGGAGTCGCGGGACTTGAAGGACTTGTTGTACCTCCTGAGGAAGCTGCTGCGTCGGGAACTGCCGCTCCGCCCGCCCGAGTCGACCGAATCCTCGCGGGTGTAGCTGTTGCCCATCGTCGAGAGGGGGGGTGGGGGTACGTCAGGAGAATGACGGAGGGGGTATTAGGGGGGGGGGATTAGGGGGGAAGGGGGATACTGGAGTGAGGGAACAAGGGGGGGGGATGAGGAAGGGAGGGGAAGGAGACCAGGGCGCGGAAGTGGAAGAGAAGGTAAAAAAAATAAAAAGGAAGAAAAAGCGAAAAAAAAAAAAATGGATCTGGGTCAGGGGAAGGGGAAGGGTGATGAAAAAATGAAAAACAAACCCCCCCAAAACAAAAAAATAACAAAAATAACAAAACAGCAGGATGAAAGAAAAAAAATAAAACCAAGATTAAAGCTACGTAACAAACTAGACCCGGGAACTGTGGGAAGCTGCTACGTAACCATCAGAGGAACAACCTAGAAAAAAGGGGGAGAAACAAGAGGTAAATTCACATGAATATTCGTTATAAAAACAATAATCACTGTGGAAAAGGTATGAATGAGAATGAACATCTTCGCAATACAAGAGATGCATTTTAATCACAAAATAACTACAGGAAGAATAGATAAATAAATAGATAATGTTAATAATAGTAATAACAACAAAATGATGGAAATGAAAGTGACCTTGGCAATAATAACAGTGGTAATGGTAAAAAGATGATGCTCATAATAGGAATAATCATAGTAGTAATATTAATAAAGACATGGTGATGATAATCATAATGATAATGACAATGATAACGATGGCGATGACAGTTGTAACGACAAACTGATGATAATAACAGTGATGATAATAATGATAATAATAATAACGATAATAATAATCATCATCATCATCATAGCAATAGTAATAGTAATAACAATGAAAGCAATAATGATAATGATAATAACAACAATAATAACAATAATGGTAATGATATAAATAATAATAGTAATAACAATACTAGTAATAGTGATAATAATAACAATAAAAACAACAACAATAATAATAACTAGAAGCAATTAAAACATTCGCATTCCTAGATCAACACCAAAATTTAATGGAATGTCAGTTAGAAACACGTCTGGTAAAATTTTCATTAAAATCTGTTCATTTATATGAACTTATTTTATTATATTAGAGGGGTAGAATATTGCATATTATAATAAATTATAGGCTAATAAATATATTATAAGATATTAGAATAATGTGATAGTGTCTAGTGTGGTCGATGTGAGTTCGTGTGTATGGTGTGTGTGTGTGCTGTAATAATATATACAAATTATTACAATTAGATCTATACCTACTAATTAGCATACACTAATATATATATACTATATACTTAATAAATTTACTTAATATGTAATAAATTTTGATTATTGTGTGTGTGTATGGTGTGTGTTGTGATGTGTGTGTGAGAATATGTGAGTGTGTCGAGTGTGTGTGTGTGTGTGTGTGTGTGTGTTCCGTATGATGTCGTGTCTGTGTGAGTTTGTTGGATAGTGGTCGATGTGTGTGTGTCTGTGTTGTGTGTGTGTGTGCGTAGCTCGTGGCGCCGCGTTGAGGTAGTGTGTGTGTGCTGTGTGATATATATCATAAACAAACACATGCACAAAGAACAGAAAAGAACACAGATTAACGCAGATAGATAGAAGACACTATAATTACCAGAACCTCCGACATGGCCGTAATAGCAGTATATTAACCCAAAGAACAATTTTTCTATCATTTTCTCCTCAATCAACCATAAAATTGAAACAAATTCCAGC
>NW_020872229.1:433155-438155 GCF_003789085.1 Penaeus vannamei
ATAAAGGAGACAAGACATCTTACTTCTCAACCTTGAATCCTCAGATCGCCATCTACCATACTTTTGTAGGGCCCATCATTCGGGCTCTCTCACACACACATATATATAATAACAATGATAATAATAATAATGCTAATGTTAATAATAATGATAAAAAAATAATAACAATAACGATAATAATAATGATAATAATAATAATAATAATATTAATAACCATATTTTCATAAGAATGAAAATAAAAATAGGAATGAAAATTAAGCTAAAGATAGAATAAGAATAGGGATGAAAATAAGAATGATTAATAAAACTATGAATAAGAATAAAAATAAAATGAAAGTAAAAATAAACGAGAAGGGAAGTAAGAATGCAACCAAAAATTGAGATCAGAATAATAAAATGAAAGGATAAATAAAAAGATAAAACAAAGTAGAAAAAATAAAGATAAAATGCTAATAGAAAATTAAAACAAAATTAATGATTTAAAATAACCTAAAAAAAACTCCTGATACCTAAAATAACCTAAAAATAACCCAAAAAACTTATCATACCTAAAACAACCTAAAAATAACCTAAAAAAACTATGCCTAAAATAACCTAAAGAATAACCTAAAAAAACTATACCTAAAATAACCTAAAAACTTCTCATACCTAAAATAGCCCAAAATCTTCTCATACCTCGATTTAAGTTCTTGAGGCAGGGCACGGTTGCAGCGTACCCAGCAACTAACTACTAAACAACCATTCGTACTATAACGACCTACGTGGTTGAGGGGTACGTATGCCAGAGATCTTAGAGATGAGGCATTGGTATGCAAATAGGGAGGTGATGAAAAAAAAGTAGAACTTAGGCATTAATGATTTTTCTGAAGCAACTGTACAGAAAATTGGTAAGATTCGTACGCAGTGAAGAAAATACCGTGGGAAGTATTAAATGCTCGCTTGGCATTTATGACCAGAGTTTTATATATTATTCCTATGCATTCGCATTAACTCCCTACCTAGGCATGATACTCTTCTAGATTCGATATTTACATATTTTCCTTAGTTCCTTAGCGGGGTATAGGAAGCCTCCCAGGTATCAGTTTCGATGGTGGGGCGGATGGGGCGGGGGGGGGGGGGGGGTCTTCAGGTCTTCAGGTTACGACGTCTTCAGGTGACGTTCAGGTTTTTCAGGTGACCGGCGTCTTCAGGTGACCGCGTCTTCAGGTGACTGGCGTCTTCAGGTGACCAGCGTCTTCAGGTGATCTGTGTCTTCAGGTGACCGACGTCTTCAGGTGACCGGCGTCTTCAGGTGACCTGCGTCTTCAGGTGACCGTCGTCTTCAGGTGACTTGCGTCTTCACCGGCGTCTTCAGGTGACCTGCGTCTTCAGGCACCTTTCAGGTGACCGACGTCTTCAGGTTCTGGTGACCGACGGTCTTCAGGTGACCGGCGTCTTCAAGTGACCGGCGTCTTCAGGTAACCGGCGTCTTCAGGTGACCGACGTCTTCAGGTGACCGGTGTCTTCAGGTGACCGTCGTCTTCTGGTGACCGTCGTCTTCAGGTGACCTGCGGTGACCTCTTCAGATCTGCGTCTTCAGGTGACCGTCGTCTTCAGGTGACGCGTCTTCAGGTGATCTGTGTCTTCAGGTGACGACGTCTTCACCGGTGTCTTCAGTCTTCAGGTTCTTCCGGTCTTCAGTAGGTTCTTCAGGTGACTCTCTTCAGTGAACCGACCTGCGTCTTCAGGTCTTTAGGTGACCGACGTCTTCAGGTGACCGGCGTCTTCAAGTGACCGACGTCTTCAGGTGACCGGTGTCTTCAGGTGACCGTCGTCTTCAGGTGACCTGAGGTGACTCTTCAGGTGATCGCGTCTTCAGGTGTCTTCAGGTGACCTGCGTCTTCAGGTGATCTGTGTCTTCAGGTGACCGTCGTCTTCAGGTGACCTGCGTCTTCAGGTGACCGACGTCTTCAGGTGATCTGCGTCTTCAGGTGACCTGTGTCTTCAGGTGACCGGTGTCTTCAGGTGACCGGCGTCTTCAGGTGACCTGCGTCTTCAGGTGACCGACGTCTTCAGGTGACCGGCGTCTTCAGGTGACCGGTGTCTTCAGGTGACTTGCGTCTTCAGGTGACCTGCGTCTTCAGGTGACCGGCGTCTTCAGGTGACTGGTGTCTTGACGACGTCTTCAGGTGACCGACGTCTTCAGGTGACCGACGTCTTCAGTGACCGGGTAGCTGACGACGTCTTCAGGTACCGGCGTTCGTAGCGTAGAGGCTTTCCACTCGACCTGGCTGAGGTGCAGGGTAGTTACTCACCTATTTTTTATTTTTTATTACCGGTGTCTTCAGGTGACCGACGTCTTCAGGTGCGACGTCTTTCAGGTGACCGACGTCTTCAGGTGACCGGCGTCTTCAGCTGACCGACGTCTTCAGGTGACCGGCGTTCGTAGCGTAGAGGCTTTTCCACTCGACCTGGCTGAGGTGCAGGGTAGTTACTCACCTATTTTTTATTTTTTTTCTCATGTTTATTGGTTATTTATTTTACCGTTTCATTTGCTTCATCATTATCTACCGTACTGTTCTTCAGGTGACCTGTGTCTTCAGGTGACCGGCGTCTTCAGGTGATCGGCGTCTTCAGGTGACCGGCGTCTTCAGGTGACCTGCGTCTTCAGGTGACCGGCGTCTTCAGGTGACCTGTGTCTTCAGGTGACGTCTTCAGGTGACCGGCGTCTTCAGGTGACCGGTCTTCAGGTGACCTGCGTCTTCAGGTGACCGTTCAGGTGACCTGCGTCTTCAGGTGACCGACGTCTTCAGGTGACCTTCTTCAGGTGACCTTCTTCAGGTGACCTGCGTCTTCAGGTGACTCTTCAGTGTGACCGTCTTCAGGTGACCTGCGTCTTCAGGTGACCTGCGTCTTCAGGTGACCTGCGTCTTCAGGTGACGGCGTCTTCAGGTGACGGGTGACGTCTTCAGGTGACCTGCGTCTTCAGGTGACCGACGTCTTCAGGTGACTAGCGTCTTCAGGTGACCTGCGTCTTCAGGTGACCTGCGTCTTCAGGCGTTCGTAGCATAGAGGCCTTTCCACTCTACCTGGCTGAGGTGCAGGGTAGTTACTCACCTATATTTATTTTTTTCTCATGTTTATTGATTATTTACTTTACAGTTTCATTTGTTTGATCATTATTTACCGTACTGTTTACTAGATTTACCATTTATTTAATATGATTTATTCTTTTATCTATCTACTATTTTTCTTTTCATGATCATTACCTGTTTTGTTCTTTCATCTTCTTCCGCGACCACTAATTCCTTAAGTGTTAATCGTGTCTCATTTAAATGATTACTTAGATTAACATGATTGTACGTCTCAGTTCGCACTGTCTGTGGTTAGTTATTTTAGTTTATTTCATTTTATCCGCTCACAACTCTGTCTTTGTGTACATACATACATACACACACACATTCGTACTTTACAAATATATACATACGCACACTCCGCACACACACACGCGCGCGGATGTGTGTGTGTGTTTATGTATATGCGTACATATATGTATATACACACACATACACACATACATACACACATACATACATACATACATACATACATATATATATATGAATATATATATATAGTGCTGAGTTCTGTGGTACTGACCATAGATTGGTTGTGGCTACCCTCCGAGTCCACTTCAAAACCCCCCAGCGGTCAAATGATCACCCTAGGGTGTTTCATTTGGACAGGCTGAGGGAGGGGGAGTGTGCCCGCGGGTTTGCTGAGGCAATCTCTGATCGTTTCGCAGTGCTTGGCAGTCTGACAGACCCTGTTCTTCTGTGGGATACCTTTAAGCGTGAAACGCTTGATGCAGCTCAAGATACGATTGGTGTACGCCCGAGAGCAGTACAGAATTCCATCTCGCGGGAGACACTGGAAGCCACAGATGCATGTCGTGCGGCTCGTCTGACAGGGGATCGGGAATTGCACCGTTCTCATGTGCGCAGAACTCGGTCCCTGTTAAGAAGGGACAAGGAACAGTTTATTAGCAGTCTTGCAGAGGAGGTAGAAGGCCATTTCTTAGTAAATGACCTTCGTCCTGCATACCAAGCCCTGAGAAAGCTGAACTCCAAGCCCTCTTCACAGGTGACAGCAGTAAGTGGTCAAATCGTTTCAGATCCTGTTGCGGTGCGGGGACGTTGGGCTGAGTATTTTGAGCAGCTGTACCAGGTTGACCCACCAACAGTTAACTTGGATGCGGGTAGTGTCGAGATCCCGCTGCCAGATCCACCTATCAGTGAGGACCCTCCCTCCCTAACTGAAGTTAGGGGGGCGATTTCCAAGCTGAAGAGTGGTAAAGCAGCTGGTATCTGCGGCATACCAGCTGAACTGTTAAAGGCTGGTGGTGAACCTATGGCACGGGGGTTACATGCTGTCCTGGCTGCCATCTGGCAGTCCGGTTCCGTTCCTCCTGACCTGTTGAGGGGTGTGTCATCCCTCTCTGGAAGGGGAAGGGGGACCGTTGGGACTGCAGCAATCACCGAGGCATCACACTGCTCAGTGTACCAGGCAAGGTTCTCGCCCACATCCTTCTGAGACGTATCAGAGACCATCTACTGAGGCACCAGAGACTGGAGCAATCCGGATTCACTCCTGGTAAGTCCACAATAGACCGTATCCTCGCGCTTCGAGTCATTGTAGAGCGCCGTCGTGAATTCGGGCGTGGCTACTTGCAGCCTACATCGACCTCAAGAAGGCGTTCGATACGGTGCATCGGGAGTCACTTTGGGAGATCCTGAGGCTGAGAGGAATACCAACAAGGATTATTGGACTAATAGCAAGCCTGTATACTGGTACTGAAAGTGCTGTAAAGTGTGGTGGGGGCCTGTCGAGCTTCTTCCTGTTAGTTCAGGAGTGAGGCAAGGCTGTGTCCTTGCACCAACTCTTTTCAACACTTGCATGGACTGGATACTGGGCAGAGCTACTGTTCAAAGTCATTGTGGGGCAACGCTGGGCAATATCAA
>NW_020872229.1:443155-445655 GCF_003789085.1 Penaeus vannamei
GTGGCTCTCACGCCCAGCTGGAGGGCCACGTGGCCACCCTATCCCTGGAGGAATTTCAACACCACATCGACCACCAGCAGTATGGCCACCTGAAGGCCACTCCGGAAAGACCGCTGTACAACTGCTGGACGCCGTTTGAAGGGTCTAGACCAACGCGACTCTGTGGCCCAGATATGCCTCATCAATTTTAAAACAGCGTTCGACATTGTGAATCACAGTGTGGCTGACGCAGTTGTATCACCTTGGATGCAGGTCCTCAGTGCTGCCCTTCATAACATCTTTCCTGAGGGATAGACAGCAGTGCATAGGTACAACGGGGAGACATATGCATGACTGCCCACTACTAGTGGTGTCCCACCTGCATTGGGACACCACTGGGACCTGCATTGGCCCAGTCACCCTCCTTGCTGTTTTCAACAGCCTCCTACTTCACTGACCCACGAGAGTGA
Source organism: Penaeus vannamei (assembly GCF_003789085.1). Lineage (NCBI taxonomy): Eukaryota > Metazoa > Arthropoda > Malacostraca > Decapoda > Penaeidae > Penaeus > Penaeus vannamei. The sequence goes on from NW_020872229.1 coordinate 443,605, forward strand.
AATTCGTCGATGACATCACTGTCTTCACAGTAATTAAGGCATCCGACCACACTCATATATATATATATATATATATATATATATATATATATATATATATATATATATATATATATATATATATATATATATATATATATATATATATATATATATATATATATATATATATATATATATGTATATACATATATATATATATATATATATATATATATTATATATATATATATATATATATATATATATATATATATATATATATATATATATATATATATATATATATATATATATATATATATTATATATATATATATATATATATATATATATATATATATATATTATATATATATATATATATATATATATATATATATATATATATATATATATATATATATATATATATATATATATATATATACATATATTCACAATAAATTGAAAGTGATGTGCATAATCCACTAAATCATCCACGATTTTCTTGGTAATATATTGATTTGCGTGAATTTGAAAAAAAAAAAAAAATATATATATATCCATGAAATTATTCACGTTTAGTGGCCCCTATAACATTAGCTAATTCCTACGGGCCTAAAGCTAAATCGTGCTGAACAACTAATCTCAGAACACAACCGGTTCCTCCTTAGTTGGAAAGAGTCATATTAACTTACGGTAAATCTGTTATCTGAATTCCCGAAATTTATCCCGTATTCAGTAGCACCGTTGTAGCTGTACAGTGTTTCTTTACTTTTTGGCTCGTTTATAAGTGTGGTCATCACTACTAAGCTGAAGCACTTCTCTTTCTGTCTGCAAACACCAAGCCCTCTTAAATAGATTTTCTAACTATATCTATTGCGCCTTTACATAAAATTCACTTGATGTACGAGTGAAATCCAGTATAATTATAACCGAGACCTTGTATCCGTATCTTCCTCTTCTCTTTCAGATGTTGGCGCAAAGGTTTGACTTAACTGGGCTACTCAGCCTGCTATCATAATCAAACTCCCACTAATTTCATAATTCCAGGAAAGTTTTCATGATTCTCCCTCTTGTGGTAAAACAGGTGAAACACTTCAGAAAGTTAAATTACTTTTTCTCCAAGGTTTCTGACTCCTAATAATACTTCTCTCTTACCTGATCCTTGTTCAGTAGATTTGTCAGTTTGAATTCCTCACAAAGCGATGTGATGTTAAAGTCTAATATACATAACTAATATGTATTCATACTTTCCACACAGGTGCACCCGTGAACAGACACACACACAGACACACACACACGTGTATATGTATATATATATATATATATATATTATATATATATATATATATATATATATATATTATAAAATTATATATATATATATATATATATATATATATATATATATATATATAAATACATTTATATATATCAAATATTCATACAGAGACAAACAAGCACACACGCATACAGTTGTGTAAATGCGTGTGTTTCTGTATGATAAATGATGTAAAATAAAACAACTTTATTTCGCCTTAAGTTTATTAATAAATAAATAATTTACAAATAAATAATACGATAAGATGATTTACAAACTGGCCAGACGGTAGCGATAGATAGATACTGCATGGTGCATGGGACATTCGGCTGTGTGATGCTTCTGATTTGGCAACGCAGAAATATAGTTTTGCATTATATATATTGTATATGTATACATACAAACACACACACACATATATACATTCATGTACATGTATATATGCATACATACATACATATATATGTATATATATATGTATATATATATATATATATATATATATATATATATATATATATATATATATATATATATATATATATATATATATATACTGTGTGTGTGTGTGAGTGTGTGTTGTGTGTGTGTAAGTGTGTGTCATTGGGTATTCATTTATTCATCTTCATGGATGTGCACCACACGTACTATATTCAACCCGGCAGTTCAGTAGTGTTCGTGCACCACCAGGTTGACCTCCTCGAAGATGGTCCAGTATATCCTGGGAGCGGAGAATCTGCGGGTG
>NW_020872229.1:450655-453155 GCF_003789085.1 Penaeus vannamei
GGAGAGGTGTTCACGTCAGGCAAATGGGGTTTAACTGCTCGTGGGGTTCGTCTAAGGTTATACATAACACGAGAAGGGAAAACAGTGGCATATTGTTTATGTGCTTCTTGCAAGAAAAATGGAAGAGAGGGGAAGAGAGAAATCCGTACATAAACATCGACACACACACATACATAAACAAACGCACACATCCCCGCATGCCCTAGCCCACGCATGCCCTAGCCCACGCTCATTCTTGCACACACACACCTGCACACACACACACACACACACACGCTCGCACACACACACACATACACATGAAATCCCTTTTCTAATGAAAGCGATGATATTAGAATTATATTGCGTATGGCATAGGCAGGATATGTATGATTACAAACACACACACATGTGTGTGTATGTGTATGTATTTACATATATACATAAATAGATATAGGGACATATACATGTGTGTGTGTTTGTGTAGATAGATAGCTGTGTGTGGTCATGTAGGAAGATAGTTGTGTATGTGTACGTGTGTGCTGTTTTATATGTGTGTGTGTTTGTGTGTCTGTGTGTGTGCATCTATGTGTGAGTGTTTGGTAGCAATAATAACAATAACAATGCTGATAATGACTAATAATAGTGATACTATTATTGATGATTATGGTAATAATAATAATGATAACAACAATTACAAAAATAACAGTATCATTTATGATAATGATGATAATGAGCCTAAGGATAATGCTCATGGTAGCAGTAATGATGATAATAATAGTTGATGATGATAATGCTAATAGTATAACTATGAGCATCATAGTAAGAATGATAATAACAACAACAACAACAATACTGCTGCTACTACTACTGCTATTAGTGATAATGATAATTGTATTGACAATGATGATAAAATAATAATAAAAATAACAATAATAGTAGTAATAATGATGATAATATTAACAACAACAATAATAATGATAATGATAAAAGTAATAATAATAGTAATGAAATGATAATAATAATAATGACAAACACAAAGATAACAACAATAATAACAATGGTAATAAAAAATAACTATATGAAGGAGACAAGCCAGAATGATGATGACATCGATTATAATCAAAATATTAGTAATGATGATATCCTTAATAGCAATGATAACAATAATGGTAATAATGATACTTGCAATGGCAATGATGATAATGGTGACAGTAATGATTATGATAATAATAACAACAAGAACCATAATGCTAATCATAATAACAATGATAATGATGATAACAATATTGATGATAATGATAATAATAATAACAAAAATGATAATAATGATAATAACTGCAATAAAAAAAATAATGATAATAATAATAATTGTAATGACAATAATAACAATATTGATAATAATAATAATAATAATAACAGGGATAATAATAATAACAAAATGATAATCGTAGGAATAATGATGATAACTATAATATTCATAAAAATGATAATGATAATGAAAATTATAATGATAACAATAATGATGATGATAATAACTGAAATAATATAAATAATGATGATAGTAGTGATAATAATGATAACAATAACAAAAGTGATAATGTTGACAATAATAGTGATGATGATGATAACGATAATAATGATAATGACACATGATAATGATAATAACAAGATTGATAATACCAATAATAAAAGTAATAATAATAATAATAATAATAATAATAAATAATAAATAATATAATAATAATAATAATATAATATATAATAATAATAATAATAATAATATAATAATAATAATAATAATAATAATAATATATAAATAATAATAATTGATATATAATAATATAATAATAATGATAACAAAAATGATGCTGATGATGCTAATAATGATAATAATAATGATGATGATGATTATAATAATAATAATAATAATAATAATAATAATAATAATAATAATAATAATAATAATAATAATAATAATAATAATAATAATAATAATAATAATAATAATAATAATGATAAAAATGATACTAATGATAACAATAAAAATGATATCAATGATAATAACAATAATGATAATAATAATGAATTTGAATATAATGTTATTAGTAATAGTAATGATATTACAACTAGTATTGCTACTTATAAGGATAATTGTGATTATAATAATAATAATATTGATAATAATAATAATAATAATAATAATAATAATAATAAAATAATATAATAATAATAATAATAATGATGATGATGATGAAAGCAATGATTGCTATAATAATAATGATAATTAAAATGATATTCCTTACCATAATCATATGAGAAAAAATATTGATCATGTTCATAATGATAACAGTAATAATTATGATATCAATGGCAATGATGTCGATAATGATGTGAGTGATAATAATGATAATAGTAATAGAATTAACAGCAATAATAATAATCATAAAAGCATAATAAACAACAAACAACAACAATGATGATGATAATAATAATAATAATAATAATAATAATAATAATA
>NW_020872229.1:465655-470655 GCF_003789085.1 Penaeus vannamei
AGTGGCGTATTGTCTATGTCCATCTGGTAAGATAAATAAATACACACAAAATACATAAACACACACACATCAAACGCCCAAGCACAAGCTCATACTTCTGCACACACATGAAATCCCTTTACTAATGAGAGCGATATTAAAATTGCGTATGGTACATAGGATATGATTATATATACTTATATATGTATGTGTGATATATCTATCTATCTATCTATCTATCTATAATATAATATATATATATATCTATATATATAATATATATATATTATATATATACGTATATGTACAAACACACACACACACATATATATATGTGTGTGTGTGTCTGTGCACACACATACACACACGCACGCGCGCGGAAAATATAAACGGTAAACTTTTGAGTTAAACTTACCACCGAACTGGATTTTTTGTTGTGAATATGTAACTCATCACTACAAAAGACTGATGAATCCATAACTAAGAATCAATTTAGGTATTCTAATATGCTGAATTTTTAATGCCTTTTTTTTCCAAATTAGACTTTTAAGATTTTGATTTCTCTTGTTCTGTACCTTAGAGATTCAGATACACAGAAAACTTTCCTTAGGAGGGGTGCCGAAACATTTATTAACGAGCAGAACCTCATGTTACGGGAGGGTAAGTATTTTGGGTTTCGAGCATATGAGGTAGGCTATGGGTCCCGTGGGGAGGGCGTTTGCTGGGTCTCAGGTTGGGAACGTGAATTACTTGTCCCACCTGTGCTCTGGCAGCCGCCATCCCAATGTAAGGCCTGTGGGGCAAAGCCCTCGGGAACCCCACCGGCGGACGATGGGCCCAACAGCCTGCTGCCCCATTTTACATGGAGCAATGTTGGGAGGGGAGGCAAAGGTGATATCTGCCTGGAGCAACAGCCTAATGTTTAACCTCAGGCGGGCTGTTCGGGTGTGAGCTTGGAACATCCGGCCTTTATGGCAGGATGAGAGATTACTCCTGCTATCGAGGGAACTGAAGCAGCTAGGAGTTGAGGTGGATGTCCTCTCAGAGGTGAGGAGACCTGGCAGCGGAACGATCAGAATGAACGGGTACTCCTATTACTGGTCGGACCAGGCCTAAAGTCACCATCTCCAGGGAGTAGCCATTGCCATCTCCAGCCAACTTCAACCTTTGGTAGTAGAGGTGTCTCCGGTTGATGAGCGTATTATGGCATCGAGAATGAAGCACGCTTTTGGCTTTGTCTCTTATTGCTGTGTATGCCCCTACTAATATATGTATACTTGATGTGAAAGAGGCGTTCTATACTAAATTCACATCTCTGGTAGACAAATACCCTAAGTGAGACATTCGCATTGTACTGGGGGACTTCAATGCAGTATCCGAGCTGGCTACAAAATTTAGATTTGTTCAGTTCCTTAGTAAAGAGGGTTAGGACTCTCCTGAGAAGGGATAAGGAACAGTTCATCAGGAATCTTGCGAGGAGGTAGAAAGCCATTTTTTATTAAATGACTTTTGTCCCACCTACAAGCCCTGAGAAAACTGAACTCCAATTCCTCTTCACGGATGTCTGCGGTCCTCAGTGGATGAGCGGATCATCTCAGATCATGTTGGGGTTCGTTAATGTTGGACTGAGTATTTTGAGCAATTGTATCAGGTAGACCCTCAAGCATTTAGTCTAGATGCAGGGATGTCGCAATCCCTGTGCCTCACCCAACCATCAATGAGGAACCCCCTACCCTAGCTGAGGTTAGGGAGGCGATCTCTAAACTGAAGGGTGAGAAAGCTGCAGGCGATATCCCTGCTGAAATGCTAAAGGCTGGAGGTGAGCCTATGGCATGGGGCTTGCATGCTGTCCTGGCTGCCATCTGGCAGTCCGGTTCCATTCCCCCTGACCTGTTGAGGGGCGTGGTCATCCCTCTCTGGAAGGGGTAAGAGGATCGTTGGGACTGTAGCAACTATCATGGCATCACAATGCTTAGTATACCAGGCAAGGTTATCGTCCACATTCTTCTGAAACGGATCCGTAGCCACTTGCTAAAGCACCAAAGACCAAAGCAATCTGGATTCACTCCTGGAAAATCCACAATAGACCATATCCTAGAGCTTCGAGTCATTGCAGAACGTCGTCGTGAGTTTGATCATGGGCTACTCACAGCCTACATCGACCTCAGTGCATCGTGAATTGTTGTGGGAGAACCTGAGACTTGGAGGAAGTCCAACACGGATAATTGGATTAATAGCAAGCCTATACTGGTACTGAATGTGCTGTAAAGTGTGGTGGGGGCCTGTCGAGCTTCTTCCCTGTTTACTCACGAGTGAGGCAAGGCTGTGACCTTACTCCAACACTTTCAACACTTAAATGGACTAGATAATGGGCAGACCTACTTCCCAAAGTCAATGTGGAGCAACACTGGGTAATATCAAGGTCACAGACCTTGACTTTGCTGACAATGTTGTAATTTTGTGTCCCTGGAATCTCTGGTAGTGGCTCTTTATGCATATATCAATGAGGTGAAGCCTCTGGGCTTGCAGGTCTCCTAGACTGAGACCAAGATACAGAATTTTGGGGGCCTGCTAGGAGAACTTGTTCAGTCGATATATGCTTGTGGCAAAGACTCAGTGAGCTAGAGTATTTAGAGGTGTTGGTAGCTATGCAGAAGGACTAAGTTACATGTTTCAAGGCCTTGATACTGCCAGTTTTGCTTTATGGAAGCAAAACCTAGACGCTATCTAGTGCCTTGATGTTAATGCCTTTTGTAACTACACAGGATGATGGAGTACAGTTGGCAGGACCATGTGTACAACCGACAACTCCACTTGAGACTGGTATGGGACCTGTTACTTGCATAATCCGGGACCGCCAACTCAGGCTATACAGGCACCTAGCTCGTTTCCCTGTGGGTGACCCTGCCCATCAGGTTGTTTCTTTACGATACAATCCTGCGTGGTGGTGGCCTATGGGAAGACCTAGGGAGTCTTCTAAGGAGCTTGGGCAGCACGACCAAACCTGTCGTGAAGAACTAGAGATGGGGCGAGAGCCTGCCAAGCGTCTGGCCATGAGGGACTCCCGAGGCTTGAAGCGAAGGGTGGATGCGGCTATGCGCCCCAGTCTGCGTCGACCCCTTTGATGATAATGATAATCATAATAAGAAAATGATAAGAACAATGATAATATAACACAACAAATAACAACTGCATATGCTTTTCTCACACTAAGCTGGAGCATTACTATCATCGGTGTAATCACCAAAGGTCCTTACCACTTGGAGCCTTCGTCGTAAAATCTCGTAAAACCTTTCTGACAAAATCATATTTTTCAACCAATCGTAACACCTCATTGTCACTACTCTCATCACACCACATCCCATCACTATCACAAATCTTCCCACCACCACAGTCACCACACTCCCCACCGCCATTGGACACCATCGTGGCACCATCAGTCTCGCATCCACTCCAAAGCCTCCGTGTTACCTTGAGTTGCTCTGCAGGAACACTAACAAGGCCTCGGTCCTCGACCACGTCGCTCTCGGCCTTTGCAGAAATGGCCCTAAGCGCCGCCCTCTCCTTCCCTAAATTCAACACTCGTTCCTTTTTTCCCAGTTTTGGTTGCTTCAACTGTGTGGAGGCCCTTTAAGCTTTTATCTATTTCATTTAATTTGTCTATCATTTCTACCTGCATCGAGATTGAGCCATATCCAGAGCGAAATGGGACGAGGGCGAGGTAGGTTAGGGTTATGTAGGGGTGGGAAGTCAAGCTCTCTGTTGTTAGAGATTCTTTGCTCGCTTGTCGGTCAGAAGAATAGTTGTTATCAGCCAGATTTGCCTTGATGTGTACCAAAATACACAAACTTGCAACTGTATGATTAAGCGCAGGACTCCTGTTTTAGTAAAAGCCTCCAGTAAAGCCCTCATCCCTACACTACGGAGCATTAAAATACCACAACCTGTTTCAGTAAGTCAAAGTAAACTTAGCTGTCTTCATCCGTTGTGATTTATTCAATATTAAGTCATACTGCTCGTTTTTCTGGTTCATAATACTCTAAGATCACGACAGAGAACACACCTTTTGGGTTCATAACACTGTTAAATTACAATGTGCCTGGCATTGAAGCCACACTGACAATTTAGAGGTTTGCTTAAAAATTCTACACAGGCACCCACCCTGCCTGATACGCCTTTGTTCTGACATTTTTGCATTTATTTTTTACAGTAGCAACATATAAAAAACTCTTAACCGATTTCCTAATTCCTCCCTTTGTTCTTTCGTACACAATGCCTCAAAGCGAGCATCGTTACCTTCTCATATTCAGCTGCCGTCACCATCCTGGCACACTAACCCGTACACAGAGCATAAATTTCCCGGCAATAACACTTGCTCACTAACCCCCACTCACCCCGTACATATCACATGGTCGAGGCATTCCTCGGACGCGGGAACAGCGCCTTCCTGCCCCTCCATTCCTTTTTTCTTCTTCAACTCCCTCAGTATCTCCATCTTCATCTTCCTCATTACATTTAAAACTGAGGCCGAACAGCAAATGGATATCAACGCCAACTTCCTCGTCTTTGAAGCTGGCAGATTACAGTGACCCGGTCAACGACAGATTACGCCAGTTCAAAAAGCCCCTTGCAAGACACAGGTAACTGCGGCGATTTTTGTTTCTGTATTCGACAACCGGACTGATAGCATTTTGCAACTTTTGAAAGGACGTAAACACACACACACATACACGAATACACGAAGAAGTAATTTAGAAAATTTGGTATCATATAAAAAAACATATCAGTCCTGTTGTGCAAGCAAGACATTCGGCTTGACGCATTGCAAAAGAATCCTCAAGTTAGTATGAAGATCCTCTAAAGACGAACCAACACCACCACAAGTGACATTAGAAACACAGGTTATGTTTCACTAGTGTATCCCTGGAGCACTTTATAGTGTTATGGAACCCGTACACTCATCCGCGCCTATTTGAACTTGGCCAGATTCATTTCAGTGTAGCTAGATTCGTCAATCACAA
>NW_020872229.1:475655-478155 GCF_003789085.1 Penaeus vannamei
AACACACACATACAAAAACGAGCACATCCACAACTAAAAACAAACAAAATCTTCAATAAGTAAAAAAACATTAATTAATTCATTGATAAAATAATAAAATAAACATATTAAATACTTCATAAATACTTAATAACATAGTACAAACAACGAACAAACAACCAACATACTAAGAAACAAACAACCTCACACACACAAATAAAACACCAGCTATCAAAAAAACACAAACAGAAAACAAACACACTCAGCCTCCTCCCATTACCTGATAAGAGTGTCGTTATCATTAGATGACTCCGGAAGAGATGGTCGACCTTTTACCTCTCGTGACGATGTTGTCAAAGAGTTGTTGATGTCAATGGGGAAAAACTCCAGTGCTACCAAGAATGATAATCTGCAGGAAGGAACGGCGAGGTGGCGTGAAAGGAAAAAAAATCTATTCTGTTTGTTTATGAGATTATGAATATTTCTAAATTCTGTGGAATTAAGTTCTAAAAAATCTATTCTGTTTGTTTATGAGATTACTGAATAGTTCTAAAATCTTGAGAATTAGTTCTATTGTATCAAAATTATTTTCTAGTTGGAAAAAGTACCCGTAGTGGAGGTATTCCTGTAACTGGTATTCATGGGCGTCAGAAAGAGGAATGTAGCTAAATGGCTCATTTTTAAAATAGAAGCTTCTGATTTGTTTCAACCAAATAAACAGATATCAACTGTTGAAAATGCAAAAATCCCACATACCCACACAACACACATACCCCCCCCCCCACACACATATATAATATATATATATATATAATATATATATATATATATATATATATATTATATATATACATACATACATACATACATATATATATATATATAATATATATATATATATATAATATATTAATATATAGATAATATATATATATTAATATATATATATATATATATATATATATATATATATAGCACACAACACACACAGCATATATATATATATATATACTATAATATATATTATATATAATATATATATATATATATATATAATATATATACTATAATATGTATGTATGTAGTAGTATGTATGTAATGTATGTACTATACGGACGTATCTGCTTGCGTGGAGCGTGTATTTGTACTCGCCGCCCCCAACCGCCCCTCCTCCCCTGACCTTAATGAGGGCGATGGTGAGGATGAGGGCGCCCGTCTCGTCCAGGTTGAGCGGGTCCGACTCGAGGGTGACGAGTGTGTAGGTGACGAGGGACGTGACGATCGGGAGGACGACGCCGAACAGGAAGAAGAAGACGGCGCGGCGCATGGCGGCGGGTCACACCTGCGGGGGGAAGGGAGGCGTGAGGGCGAGGGCTGGAGGTGCTGCTCGGGGTGAGGGTTTGTGAGGATGTGAACTCATACACATATGTTCATAATATATATATATATATATATATATATTATATATATATATATATATATATATTATATACATATATATATATATATATATATATATATATATATATATATATAATATATATATTATATTTATATATACATACATATATATATATATATATATATATATATATATATATATATATAGTATGTATGTATTTGTGTATGTATATATTCATATACGTATATATATATACATAATTACACACAAATATATCTATCTACCTATATATATATATATATATATATACATATATATATGTATATATATATATTGTAAGGCCCCGAAAGGTGCGCTCTACAAGTGCCAAGGGCATTAAGCATCCAGCCAAAATGTCTTACTTCCTCTATTGAGAAATAATGAGGTTGGGGTTAGTCTGCTCTTTCTAGGAGCGAAGTATTGCAACACATACATATACATTGGCTGTCATATTGTACAGTAGTCTAAGGATAGATATAAGATCTGTATTTCGCTATTTAGCTCTTCCTGTAATAGTGAGAGAGGACGATATAAATCAACAGGCAAAGGTATATGTATATTCGTATACATATACATACGTATGAGTAACTGAGGTAATATGTATTTGACAAACATGTGTGCTAATGCAATTCATGTAGAATAAATATAATTCAGTAAAATGATATAGACACACACACACACGCGCGCGCACTCATACACACAAACACAGAGACATACACACAAACACACACACACATATGTATATATATATGATCCACCAACACATAACTTGGATGCAGGTAGTGCATATATTATATATATCTACATACATACATGCATTTACATATATATATATATATATATATATATATATATATATATATATATATATATATATATATATATATATATACCGATTCGGTGTGACGTCACGAGTTGGAGTCGTCCTTCCACTTGGTGAAAACAAACCAGTCGCTCGCTGATCCCTCGCTATCAGCGCGAGCGAAAATGACGTTTGAATACTTTGATTCTTCCAAAACTGAAGCGAAAAAGCGATATGAAGCAAAACTAGAAGTTGTGCATCTATCAAAGTTTTCATTC
>NW_020872231.1:0-7500 GCF_003789085.1 Penaeus vannamei
GAGAGGAGAAGCGTACGAAGGGGGGGGGGGCGGGGGAAGGGAGGCGGAGTCGATAGAGATGGAGAAGGGATGGGAGGAAATGAGGGAGAGGGTGAGGGGAGAGAGGAAGAAAGGAGAAGGGAGGATTGACTAAAGGGAGTGGATCAGATGGAAGATTTGGCATGAAGGAGGGAAGGAAGGGAAGGGAAAGATGGAAGGGAAGAGGATGGAAGAGAATGAGGAATGAGGAAGGAGAAGGGAAAGGAGGAAGGCAGAAGAAGGGAGGAAGGAGGAGGAGAAGGAAGGAGGAGGGAAGGGGGGAGTAAGGGAGGAAGGAGAGAGCGAGAGCGAGGAAGCGGAGCAGCGAGAGAGAGAAGAGAAGAGATGAGAGAGAGAGAGAGAGAGAGAGAGAGAGAGAGAAGAGAGAGAGAGAGAGACGAGAGAGAGAAGCTAAAGAGAGAGAGAAGAGAGAGAGAGAGAGAGAGAGGAGAATATATGAGAGGAGAAAGAAGAGAAGAAGAAGGAGAAGAAAATGAAAAGAAAAAGAAAAGGAGAGGAAATTAAATAAAAGAAAAAACAAAAGAGAGAAGAGGAGGGAGAGAGAAAGAAAGACAGATAATCAAACCAAAACAAAACAAACTCTACACCACAAACACACGTCATCACACCCACACCACATTCCCCCCCCCCCACACACACACACATCATTTATTCTCCCATTCCCTTCCCCCCGTCTTCTATCTCTTTCCTTTATCACCGTCTCCCTTTTTACAGTCGTCTTGCATCATCTTTCTTTCGTAGTAAACTCCGCTATGACTCACAGTCACGTGATCAGCCGGAAAACCTCTCCGATGTCGTTCTTGTGTCGCGTGCTGTATCCGTTGCTTGATGGTGATTCATTTTGGGGGAAATAAATGTATCATTGTTTGCTTGGCTTTGTTTTGGAGATTTCAGGGGAGGGGGAGGTGGGGAGAGGGGGAGGTGGGGGAGGTGGGGAGGAGGGGGGAGGGGGAGTGAGGAGGAGGATGAGATGAGGAGGAGGAGAGAGGAGAGAAGGAGGAGGAGAAGGAGGGGGGAAGAGGAGAGAGAATGAGTAGGAGGGAAGAGGAGCAGGAGGAGGAGGAGGAGGAGGAGGAGGAGAGAGGAGGAGGAGGAGGAGGAGGGGAGGAGAGGAGGAGGAGGAGGAGGAGGAGAGGAGGAGAGGAAGGAGGAGGAGGAGAGGAGGAGGAGGAGGAGAGGAGGAGGGAGAGGGGAGGGGAAGGAGGAGGGAGGAGGAGGTGTGGTGGGATGTGGAGGAGGAAGGAAAAGGGAAGGAGAGGTGGAGAGGGGAAGGAGTAGGAAATAGATAATGATGAGAAGAAGGAGAGAAGAGAAAGAGAAAAAGAAAGAATAGCAAGAGAAGCTAAAGTTAAATCTGATGGAAAGAAGAAAGGGCGATGAGAAACAAGTTAAGAGGAAGATTAAAAAAGAGAAGGAAACGGAAAATGATAAAAGTAATAAAGAAATGACAAAGAAGAAGCAGGAGAGAAAACTAACAATATTGAACACTCGAACATGATAATACACAGAAATTTCTAGAAAAAAAAAAACAGGTCACAAGAAACACTTTATTATCAGCTGTGTGTAGTTTCACTTACTAAGATTAACAAACTATTTTAAGAGTATGTACTTCAGTGTTGACAAGAGTGAAAGAGGTTGGGAACCTTGCAACTTTGGAAAGAGAGAGAGAAAGAGGAATTGAGTAAGAGGGAGGAGGGAGAGAGAGGGAGAGGGAGGAGAGAGAGGAGAGAGAGAGAGGAGAGGGAGAGGGAGAGAGAGAGGGAGAGGAGAGGAGAGAGAGAGAGAGAGAGAGAGAGGAGAGAGAGAGAGAGAGAGAGAGAGAGAGAGAGAGAGAGAGAGAGAGAGAGAGAGAGAGAGAGAGAGAATGATGTTGATAATGATGATGAAGATGATGGCGATACTTAAGTTAATAATCTTACGGTATTAGTAATAGTCTTGTCTAAACAACGCGATTTAACTAACTTCATAACTAAACTAATTCTTAAATTAAAAGAACAAAACGACAAAAAACGTAGAGTAAAGATCTTTAGGCATAAAAAATACTTTAGAAGGGAAGAAAAGGAAAAAAAGGTATTAGTAACAATATACACCCAAAGCTCGCCATTCAACGCATCCAATGTGAACCCCGTTTCGAACCTCGAATGCGGGTAAAAAAATCAGAGATGAATTTGTAGAAAACGTCAGAGTTCACACACATAGGAGCTATTTTCACCAACACCTATGACGAAGAAAAAGCTGAGATTACCGGTTTTTTACTGAATTTCCTAGTTTTCTCAGCTGCATCATGCGGAGCTGAGTAAAGAGAAGAGGAAAATACGGAGCTTCGAGCCATAGTGCTTCAGGCGGGTGCTTCGTATCAGCTGGACAGAAAACAAAACAAATGAAGTACTTCCAAAAAATGGATTAGTGTAAACAGACTGCTCACCGTTATAAATGGAAGAAAATTAGCTTTCCTTGTGCACTTCCTAAGGGGTGACAGTTTGGAGATAAGATTACTCGCTGCTATGCTAATGGGAAACCAAAGAAGCAGACCAAAGACAAGATTTATAAACAACATCAAGATAATCTCTTACCATATTTAGATCATCTTAATGTTGACCCTAAATCTCGTCATCGGTCTTCTCCTTACTATGGCAGGAGCTGAAAGACTGGCACAAGACCGAGAACAATGGAGGGAGCTTATGCAGAGAGCCACGGCGAGTCGAGCGTGAGCCATGAACAAACCGTCGCCGTTGTGGATAATGCGATACACTTCCACGACTTTGCATTGTTTGTTTCTGAAACAGGGGTCGAAGCGGGTGGTTTACACTGACAAAGCGGTTTGGCGAACTTTGCAGGTGGTGATATGTCACTAATATATATATTTTAATTTAAAGCATTTCTATACTTAAAGATATTTACTTAAAGAAAAATAATGACGTAAGAAATATGTATTAACGCTTTTTACCATTATTACTTATTGTTGTTCTTCTTGATATTATTATCATTATTCTGATTATCAATATTGTTATCATTATCATTATTAGTAGTATCATCCTTGTTATTACAATTATTATTATCATTATCGTTAATTTGAATATTTATCATTATCATTATTATCACTGTTATCAATCCTTATCTAACATTCATCTATATCACGTCAATGTAATGTTCATGATTTTCATTATTTTTTGATGTTACTTTTACTAATATAATAACAGTAGTAGCAATAACGATAATATTATCATTATCATCATTTTATCATATTATCATTTTTTACTATTATTATTACTGTTGCTATGACTATTGTTATTATTATCATTATTATTATTGTTGATGCTGTTGTCGTTATTACATTAGAATGTTTTAAATATGTTACCTATTTGAATGTTTAAACGTCACGAGAATTTTGGAAAGATATTTTTATATATATTTAGTAAATTATGTTTTAACTATGACCCATATTTTCCCTGATACTTTTTCACTGTCATACCACGCACAACAAAATATCTTCCTCATTTATCATCATTAGCTTCATTATATATATATATATATATATATATATATATATATATATATATATATATATATATATATATTAGCAAACTTGCTGTTAATCATTTTTCTTCTTTTTCTCGTACATTACAGATGCTACACACGGTCTTCCACAGCAACTTCACTCCCTCGATCGCCAGAAGAACATGATAATGAAATACAGCATTGAATAACCACTCCTCACGATGGAGTTCCAGCAAACCCTTCACAATCACAGCAATGGTGGCAGTTCCTCCTGCTTCACCACGCTGCCTGATAGCTTGTGGAATAATCTTCAGATGCGAGTGATGCTTAATGGGACAGATTTCCCTCATGACTGGGAAGATCTGTGGTACTACGAAACAAAATACTCGCGGGAGACTCCCATTATCACGTGGGAACAGCTGTCTCAGGACTGTCAGATCGAGCAGATCTTCCTCCTCGTCGTGGCCGTTCTAGTGACCATCATAACGGTGATCGGGAACGTGTTCATCCTTATGGTGATCGTATCTACAGGCTTAGTGTACCAGGACACGTTCCTGATCCGCACGGCGCTGGCCATTGCGGATCTGCTGCTTGGGCTCATGCCGGCGGCCCTGGCGGTGTTCGACCACATGACCCTCATGAGTGGCACCACGACCCTCGCGCACCTCCTGCCGAAGACCTTCTGGCCGGGCCTGGCGCACGAGAGCTCCGCCAAAATGCAGCTGGAGTTCCACCTCCTGCGCTTCGAAAGGGGCGGGTATCCCCTGGCGTGCGCGATCGTGCTCACCTTGAGCATGTCCTTCTCGATGTTCATCCTGGCCCTCCTGAGCATCGAGCGGCTGTGCGTGGTCTTCGGGAAGCCGCTTCGAAGGTCGTCCATCGTCCTGGGCTTGGCGCTGGCGTTCGTGGTGAGCCTGCTCATCTCCCTCATGCTCAACTGGTGCCACGACCACCGCGCCTTCACCGGCTACTTCGACCCTGTCACGAAGCTGACGCTGGGGGTCAACGCCACCTACGTCGACACGACCGAGTGGCGCTTCGTCGTGTCCATCGTCATCTGGGTCGTGACGGGCGTGACGGTGGTCGTCGTCACCGTCGTCACACTCCTCCAGCTGCGGCGCCACGACCAGCAGGCGCGGGAGAACCTCACCATCCACTCGGCCCATCGCGTGCCCGAGATGAGGCGCCTGACGGAGACGCTGACGTACATGGTCCTCCTGTTCACCCTGTCGTGCGTCCCTTGCATCCTGGACATCGCGACCGACCTGAGGTGGCCCGTGGGACACCACCTGGCCTGGTGGACCTTCATGGCCGGCTCCTCGTGGAACTGGGCGCTCTACACCCTCCGCGGGGAGAAGTTCTGGAGGCACGCCAAGGGGCTCTTCGGGGACGCCGCCCACGCCCACAGGCCGCACATCCGCCTCAAGGTATGCGCTGGGGAGGAGACAGGAAAATAGACAGAACGATAGATACACTGGTAGACAGATAGTGAATTCAGTGTCCATATAGATAGATAAATCGTGCGTGGTGCTACACCTACATCTTGACAGGTAGACAAATGGAGGAAATAGATAGACAGATAGATACACAGGAAGGTAGATAGGGGATCCGATGTTCATAAACATACTTATATAGATCGTGGGTAACTCTAATTTAGATCTCAACAGGTAGACATGAACAGTAGCAGATACGAATTAAGATATAAATAGAGGTACAGAAAAAATAGGTAGGAAAACATTGATAATTAGATAGGAAAAGATTGATAAAAAATATAATATATAAAAAAGACAAATCGACATTAGACTAAAAAATGATATATCGACAGGAAAATAATAATGTATAGTTATAAAAAAAACAGATTGAAAAATAGATTGATAAATATATGCATTCCTATTTCATTTTATGGAAAAGAAAGTTAAAATGATTATAATAATAATTCCCTTATATTTTTTCAAATAATATATCCATGCAAAAAAAAAAAAAAAAAAAAATATATATATACACATGAAAAATATATTTTTTCATAATCTGTATCCATTTGAATAATAATAAACACACACACACACACACACACACACACACACACACACACACACACACACACACACACACACATATATATATATATATATATATATATATATATATATATATATATATATATATATACACATAACATAAAAACATTAACGTTTTCCGCAATTCTAATAAATGTATATTTATTTCTCCTGTCTTTGCAGAGCAGAAAAACGAAAATTCTTTTCAGCGAAGCGAACGCACAGGACAGCGGGCAGTACAACGAATGCATGTCGGCGAGTTTCAGTGGACAGTAGTTTTGCAGCCAAAGTGCCTTTTGAATGTTATTTAAAGGATTTATGTGTGTCTGTGTGTGTGTGTGTGTGTGTGTGTGTGTGTGTGTGTGTGTGTGTGTGTGTGTGTGTGTGTGTGTGTGTGTGTGTGTGTGTGTGTGTGTACTTAGTTTTAAGTTTCATTAATAAAATCCTAGTCATATATGTTCAGATATATTTCATTTTCATATGTCACGAATAAAAATATTTTATACCAGATTTTCACTCGCGTGTCATTCTTCGCCAGAATTTGCTTGAAAAGGGAAAAATGAGAAAAAAAATATAACAATGAGTAACATAAATAGCAAAAGATATTGACTTTAATCTCCGTATTTCAAAATGTAGAAGAGGCAAGAACGATTAAAAATGATGATAATGATAATAGTAATAACAGTAATAATGATAATGATGATAATGAAATGATAGTAACAATAATGATGATAATGATAATAGTAATAATGATAAAAATACAGTTATTAATGATAAAGATCATAGTGTTGATAACGGCGATAAATATGATGATAAGGGTGATAATGATGATGATGATGATGATGAGGAGGAGGAGGAGGAGGGTGATGATAATGATAACAAAAACAACATTACAACTACTACTACTATTGCTACTAGTAATAATAATGATAGCAATGATGATAACAATAATAATGATAATGATAACAATGATAACAATAGCAATAGCCGAAGTAATGATAATGATAATAATGATGATAGTGATAATGATGATTATAAGAAAGATAATGATAATAAAAAATAATAATGATGATGATAATAACAATAATGATAATGATGATAGTAACAATCATAGTAATAATAATAATAATAATAATAATGATATAAATAATAAATAATGAAATGAATAATACAAATAATAGTAATGATAATAATAATAATAATAATATAATGTAATGATAATAATAATGATAATTATACAATACAAATAATTACAATAATAAGAATAACATAGTAGTAATGATAATGTTAATCATAATAATGATAATGATAATTATAACAATAATAATAATGAAAATGATGGTAATGATAATGATAATGATAATGATAATGATAATAATAATAATAGGTATATAACAATACTATACTACTACTACTACTACTACTACTACTACTAATAATAATAATAATAATCGTTGACCAAAAACAAATTAGAAAGATGGCCTTCAAAGGTGGACGTCTTATGTGTTTGAAGTGACACCATCTTTGCATACACGAGTAACGCCAGATATTTACAGTACGAACTACAATTTTGAAAAAATAAATTAAGGGTATTTTATCGACAATCCAACAGCACTCACAGTCGGTCAGTTAGCCGGTCAGTCAGTCAGTTTAGTCAGTCAGTTAATCAGTCACTATATCAGTAGCCAGTTAAGTAAAGTCAGCTGCTCTACAAACACTTGAATTTCCAACGTCTACAATTAACTATCAAAAGGAAAATGAAAAATAACCGTGAGTACTGTAAATATCTGGCGTCACTCGTGCTTGCAAAGGTGTCACTTCAAATACATAAAAGGGCCACCTTTGAAGGCCAACTAATTTGTAATTAGTTTTTAGCCAACAAATTAGAATCTTTTTGGTACATATA
>NW_020872231.1:17500-20000 GCF_003789085.1 Penaeus vannamei
TCCCGTCATATCTCCCTCTGAAACCGGGTATTTTAAACCAATACAAGTGTGATTTAGAATCGTAAATCAAACAACTAAAAGATAAAGAACAATTATAATGATAATTATAACAATATTAAAAGTTTCAACTGCAATAAAGGTTACAATGTGATTAGGGCAATTTGGTTTGATAAAGTAAGGACTATTATAAAAAGTTGTGATAATGTATAACATAATTACAAAAAAGTTTAGGCCTATTCTGATTTTGAGTTATTCTAATGATGTCACGGAGACTTAAAAGGATAAAATATAATGTGACAATAATGATGAAAATGACAATGGTTGCAATGATGACGGGGTTAATGTGTGAAAATTATGGTTATAATGATAATAATGGTGATACTGATAATGATAGTGTTTGTTAGGCTTGTACCATTCATGAAACGAAATTACGATTAATTGGCAATCTACAGTAATAATCACAATAATAATAACAATGATGATTATGATAATAGTGATAATAACAACTACGATAATAAGGATACCAATGATAATGGTCTTAATGAAATGATACTTGTAATGATAGCGATGATAACAATAATAATGACAATATTAATGAAAATATTACTGAAAATAATAATGATACTAATAGTATTATCATTATTAGTAGTTGTTGCAGCGGTAGCAGTAATAATGATGATAATAATAGTAATCATAATGATGATAATAATAACAATAATGATAATAATGATAATACTATTATTACTATTACTAATGCTAATAGTAATAGTAATAAAAATAATAATAACCATCATAATAATAATGATACTAATGATAATAATGATAATAACAATAATAATAATAACAATAATAATAATAATAATAATAATAATAATATAATATAATAATAATAGAAATAATGATAATAACAATAAAGAAAATAATAACGACAATACTAACAACAACAACAACAATAATAATAGTAATGACAAAGATAATGATACTGATGATTATAGCGATAATAAAAAAGTAAAGATAATATTGATTATGATAATAATGACAATAATAACAATGAAAATGATAATGACGATGGTGTTGATGAGGATGAGGATGACAATAATAATGATAATGATAATAATAATGAATATATACTATAATAAAAATAATAATAATATAATAATGATAATATAATGATAATAATGATAATAATAACAATAATGATAATGATGATGATAATAGTAATAATAATAATAACAATAGTAATAGTAATAATATCCTTATAATCATTATTATAGTTATTATCATAAATATCATCATCATTAACGATAAAGATAAAGATGATGATAATAAAAATGAGGATACTGTTAATAATGATAATGACGATAATGACCGTAATGATGATACTTATGATTACAATGATAATAGTAATCAAGATGATGATAGTAATATTGATGAGGATGATAATAATAATAATAATAATAATAATAATAATAATAATAATAATAATAATAATAATGATAACAAAAGATAATAATAATAACAATAATAATGACGATTATATCGATAATAATGATGATACAAATACAGTAATGATGATGCTATTAAGAGTATTCATAATAACATTATATGCTGACGCTAATGATAATAATGATAGTAATGATAATAAAGATAATAATGCTAATAATGATAATAGCACTGAAAGAGTTAACAGTAATAGTGTTAATAATTAAGATGATAATATCAACATATAGTGAAAAGGATGATGATAATAATAATGATAATGTTAGTAATAATGATAATGCTGATAGTATTGATGCAGATAATATAATAATACTAAGATTGTTATTCTTAGTAATGATAAGGATAATAATGATGATGATAATGAATAATGAAATAATTAAAAATAATAACAATAATTATAATGATAATGAAAAAAATAATGATAATAATGATAGCGATTATGATAAAATAATAATAATAAGAAGAATAGAATGATAATAATATTAATGATAATGACGAGAATACTACTACTACTACTAAAAATGTTGATGATAATGATACCGATGATGATAAGGAATAGTTATAACAGTAATAACAGTGATAATGACAGTAATAATGATACTAATGATGAAAAATAGTGATGCTAATAAGTATGACGGTCGTGGTAGCATTATCAATAATCATGATAGTGCTAATTCAAATAATNCTCTCTCACTTTTCTTCTCTTTCTCGCTTTTCTTCTTCTCTCTCTCTCTATCGCTTAAATTCTCTTTCTCTCTTTTCTTCTCTCTCTCTGTCTCTCTTTCTCTATCGCTTTTTTTCTTTCTCGCTTTTCTTCTCTCTCTCTCTCTTCTCTATTAGCTTTTTCTTCTCTCACTCTCTCTCTTTCATATCGCTTTTCTTCTCTCTCTCTTCTCTCTTTCTCTATCGCTTTTCTTCTCTCTCTCTCTCTCTTTCCCTCCCTCCCTCCTCTCTCTCTCTCTGAATCTTTCTTTCCGTTCCTGTTACATTTCCTTCTCTT
>NW_020872231.1:25000-27500 GCF_003789085.1 Penaeus vannamei
TACGAGTAAATAAAAAAAATTGGCAACAACGAACGGAAGAATAGACAAAAGAAGTAAAACATACACGAAAATAATAATGACAATAGTTACATCATTTCGTGAATGAGTCAAAGGCATTACAATAAATGAATGAATTTAAGATTAGTAAACAAATTCACATGTCACTGATAGATTTATGAACGGGCCTAATGATATGCAAATGAACATACATAAAACCCTGTCATGAGCTATGTCATGCGTATATATTCACACGTATTTGCAAATATATACACAAGAACATGAATATTTTGTTGGCTGATTCATTCATTCAAGTAATTATTCACGACGGTATAAACACACACAGGTAAGTAAACATTTCAAGCATAGACGTAAATATATGTTTGTATTGCATTGTCATTATTTTTAAATCCGCGCTATATATATATATAATTATATAATATATTATATATATAATATTATATATTATATATTAATAATATAATATACTCTCTCTCTATCTCTATCTCTCTCTCTTTCTCTCTCTCCTCTCTCTCTCTCTTCTCTCTCTCTCTCTCTCTCTCTCTCTTCTCTCTCTCTCTCTCTCTCTCNTTCTTCCCCTCTCTCCCCCTCTCCCCCTCTCCCCCCCTCTCTCCCTCCTCCCTCCCCTCTCCCTCCCTTCCGACACTCCTCCCTCCCTCTCCCCTCTCTCTCTCCCTCCCTCCCCTCCTCCCTCTCTCCCTCCCTTCTCCATCCCTCCCCTCCTCCCTCCCTCCCCCCTCTCCCTCTTTACTCTTGTTCCCGGCTGGCCTTCGCTATTGTTCTGGGGGGTTGACGGGCCTTTCGCTGTCTTTTTCTCCTTTCTCATTCTGTTCTCTTTATATTTCTTTTCTCATTCTCTTCTCTTCTTTTCTTTCTTCTCTTCTTCTGCGTCACATCATCTTCTCGTCGTCTGTCCTGTCTCCTCTCTCTCTCTCCTCTCAAATCTCTCTCTCCTCTCTCTTCTCTCTCATTCTCTTCTCTCTCTCTCTCTCTCCTCTCTCTCTCTACTCTCCTCCCTCCCTCCCTCCCTCCCTCCCTCCCTTCCTCCCTCTTCTTCCTCTTCTCTCTGCTCTCCCTCCTCCCACCCTCCTCTCTAATTATCTATCTCTATCTATCCACTCTCCCCCCTTCCCCCCTGCCCTCTTCTTTCTCTCCTTTCTCTCTCCCTCTCCTCTCCTCTCCTTGTCTCCCTCCCTCTCCCTCTCCCTCTCCTTCTCTCCTTCCCTCCCTCTCCCTCTCCCTTCCCTCCCCCTCCCTCTCCATCCCCTCCCTCTTTCCTCCCTCCCTCCCTCCCCTCCCTCTGTGTTGTGGTGTTTCTGCACCATTGGGTTCGCTTCTGAGTTCCTCCTATTTTTTTTCTCTCCCTTTTTTTCTCTGTTTTGGGGTCCGTTTGGGGTTTGTTCTGGACTCTCCTTTTGCGGCCAGGTCTTGAATCGGATTTTAGGGTAATTTGGGGTTATGTAAAGTCTTTTTTATCTGTTTTTAAGTTCGTTTTTTTTTTAAGGTGAAATCTGACCTAAATTGTGCTCTCTCTATCCCTCCCCTCCTTCTTCCTTCTTCCTCCTCCTCTTTCCCCCCCTCCTCCTCCTCCCCTTCCTCCTCCTTCCTCCATCACTCTTCTTCCTTCCTCCTCCTCCTCCTTCTCCTTCCCTTCCCCCTCCTTCCCCCTCCTCTCCCTTTCTCCTCCTCCCCTCCTCCTCTCCTTTCTCCCCTCCCTCCTTCCTCCATCACTCTCCTCCTTCCTCCTCCTCTCCTCCTCCTCCCTTCCTTCCTCCACCACTCTTCCTCCTTCCTCCTTCCTCCTCCTCCTCCCCTCCTTCCTCCATCACTTTCCCCTTCCTCCATCACTCTTCCTCCCCTCCCCCTCCTTCCTCATCACTTCCTTCCTTCCTCCATCATCTTCTTCCTTCCTCCTTCCTCCTTCCTACATCACTCCTTCCTCCTCCTCCTCCTCTCCTCCTTCCTCCTTCCCCTCCCTTTCTCCTCCTCCTCCTCCTCCCCTTCCTTCCTCCACCACTCTTTCCTCCTTCCTCCTCCCCCTTCCTCTCCTCCTTCCTCCTTCCTCCTCCTCCATCACTCTTCCTCCTCCTCCTCCTCCTCCTTCCCCGGATCGTTTTGTAAGTCATTTTAGGTCAGATTTTGGTCGATCAAATACGCTTCTGAATAAGGTTTGGTTCTACGGATTTTTTCTTAATCTTCGTTTTCTTCTTTTCCTACTATTCCTCTTTATCTTCTTATTTTTCTACATCTAAATCTTTTTCTTCTTCTTCTCCTCCTCCTCTTCTTGGCCTTCTTCTTTCTCCTTCATCTTTATTTTAAAAATTAATCTTCAATAGTTCTGATATGAAAGTCATGTTTTTAGGAGGAATTGAAGAGAAGGCGAGGAGAGAGATGATAAAGATGACGAAAAGAAGAACGAAAAAAAAGTTCATATCAGGATTTTTTACTCAACGTTAAATTTTTTTTTATTTTTTCCTCTTTT
>NW_020872231.1:32500-33508 GCF_003789085.1 Penaeus vannamei
GAGAGGAGAGTTAAAGAGGAAGGAAGAGAAAGATGGATATAGAGAGGGGAGAAGAAGGGGAGATTGAGAAGAGAAGGGAGGAGAAATAGAACGATAGAAGGGGAGAGAGATCAAAAGTACATGGAGAGGGGATAGTGAAAAGGAGATAGAGAGAAGGGGATCAAATAGAGATACGGAGAGGGAGATAAAAAAAAAAATAAAAAAAACAGAGAAGAAAAAAAATAAAGCCGGAGAGAGAGAAGAAAGGGGGAAAAGAGAGGGCAAAAAGGAAGAGGGAGGCCGAGGAATAGAGAAACGAGATGAACGGAAATACGGGGTGAACAAGAGGAAAGGGGAAATAGAGGAGACAGAAGAAGAGGAAAGGGAAAGTAGAGAGAAAAATAGGAAACAGGAGGATGGAAAACGAATAGGGAAAGACGGAGAGGGAAGAAGGAAAAAAGGAGAACATAGAACAGGGGAATGGAGAAGAGAAAGAAATAGAGCAGAGAGAGGAGGAAAATAGAAGAGAAAAAAATTCAAAGGAAGAGGAAAAAGGAGAGAACGAAAATTGACAGAAAAAAAAAAAAATACGACCAGAGGAAAGAACAGATGAAGGAAAGAGTGGTTGATAGAGATAGGGAAGAGTAGAAAGAAAGCTCAGAAGAAAGAGAAAAAAAGAGAAAGCCTGCATCAAGGGGAAAGGAAAAGATTTAGACCGAAAGAAAAGAAAGGAGTTCGGGTCGTAAGGCCATGTGATTTGTGGTCTCTCATCTCTTCCCCTTTCTTTCTTCTTTCTACTACGCCTCCTCTCCCTCTCCCTCTCCCTCTCCCTCTCCCTCTCTCTCTCTCTCTCTCTCTCTCTCTCTCTCTCTCTCTCTTCTCTCTCTCTCTCTCTCCTCTCTCTCTCTCTCTCTCTCCTCCTTCTCTCTCTCTGTCTCCCGCCCTCCCCTCTGTTTTTTTCTCTGGGTTGATTGAATGATTCGTTTTTTATGTTTTCATATTTGATTTATTTAGATTTTTTCTCTCCCC
>NW_020872231.1:46942-62681 GCF_003789085.1 Penaeus vannamei
GAGAGGGAAAGGAGATAGGGAGGGGGGGGAGGAGAGGGGGAAGAGAGAGGAGGTGGGAGAGGAGGGAGAGAGAAGAAAGAGATGAGGGGTGAGAGATGAAGGGAGAAGAGTGAAGAGAGAGAGAGAGAGGAGAGAGAGAGAGAGAGAGAGAGAGAGAGAGAGAGAGAGAGAGAGAGAGAGAGAGAGAGAGAGAGAGAGACAGACAGACAAAGAAAGACACAGACAACGCCAAATCAACACCAAGGAAAAAAAACAGACCAACCCCCCCCCCCAAAAAAAAACCAAAAAAAAAAAAAAAAAAAAAAAAAAAAAAAAAAAAAAAAAAAAAAAAAAGAACCCCCCCCAAAAAATCCAAAAATATACTCGCACGTGACACGAAACGAAAAGGAAACGGACGAATCTCGTTTCGTTATCCACCAAACAAGTTTCCCCTCCCGTGTAAGGAGCTTAAAATAATTTAGACAGCAACAGCGTCATATCAGACAAGCAGGATTTTGATGATCCCATTGAGAGGACAGTGAAATGGCCGGTTGGGAATGGAGTTTGTTGGGTCAGTCAGATAAATGGTTGACATTTATAACAAAAATATTGGGAGATCGTTAAAAGCAATCGGGATATATATATATGTGTGTGTTATATGTATATATATATATATATATATATATATATATATATATACATATATACATACATATATACATACATACAAATATACATACATATATACATACATATATATACATATATACATGCATATATACACATACGCGCACACACACATATAAATAAATAAATAAACCCACACATACACACATTATATAAATGAACACACACACATAAATAAATAAATAAACCCACACACACATACACACACACACACACACATACATACATACATATGATATCAAACAACCAGTTACCATGGCAAGCTTTGATATTGAGTCCTTCTTGACTAACGTTCCCCTTTATGAAAACACAGATATTATTAACAATCTAGACATCTCCCAATTTACCAAAAAAAAGGACTTAACAAAAGGGGTAAAAAAAAAAAAAAAAAAAAAAAAAAAAGACTTAACAAAGGGTGACTTAAAAAAAATATTGGAGCTCGCAGACCCGTCACTCAGTTTATTTTAGATGACTGTCTATATACCCAAACAGATGGAGTAGCTATGGGCTCCACACTGAGCTCTTACTTCAATGCATTTCTGTGCCGCCATGAAAATAAATAGCTTGATCAGTGCCCGACAGAATTCAAGCTTATTACATTATATCGATGATACGTTGACGATACTTTTCGTTCTTTTCGGATATTCATCAAACGTAAATCTATTTCTGAATTATCCAAACACTCAAGCATCAGATTCACCTACGAAGCACAACAAAACAACCAGCTGCCTTTTTATTTACGGCTGTGACAACGGCTATTACCTGTGACAACGGCTATTACCTGTGACAACTGCTGTTACCTGTGACAACGGCTGTTACCTGTGACAACGGCTGTTACCTGTGACAACGGCTGTTACCTGTGACAACGGCTGTTACCTGTGACAACGGCTGTTACCTGTGACAACGGCTGTTACCTGTGACAATGGCTGTTACCTGTGACAACGGCTGTTACCTGTGACAACTGTTACTGTGACAACGGCTGTTACCTGTGACAACGGCTGTTACCTGTGACAACGGCTGTTACCTGTGACAACGGCCGTTACCTGTGACAACGCCGTACCTGTGACAAAGGCTGTTACCTGTGACAAAGCCGTTACCTGTACGGCCGTTACCTGTGACAACGGCGGTTACCTGTGACAACGGCTGTTACCTGTGACAACGGCTGTTACCTGTGACAACGGCTGTTACCTGTGACAACGGCCGTTACCTTGACAACGGCCGTTACTGTGACAATGGCCTCCTTCACACTAGTATTTACCGTAAACCAACTTTCACTAGCCTTAATCTCCATTTCCTTAGCTATACCCCTACATATACCAAGTCAAGAGTATAAACACACTCATCACAAGTGTAAAATCTATGTAGCAATTGGTTCACTTTTCATGAGGAAATGACTTTTCGAAGAAATTTCTTTGCAGTTAATGGATGTCCTTTACATTCATTTGATAAAATAACGAAAACTTTCCTGTATAACAAATTCTCAGACAGATCTCCTATATCAACAATATAAAGGGGATAAAAGATATGTAAAACTACCAGAAACAGTTTAATTAAGTTTTGAAATCAGGAAGCAATTAAAATCTCTCCTACAAAGTAATTACCCACAAATCAAGTTCCCTTTGGTCTTCAACAAAAGCAAAAGAACGGGAAATTGAAAATCCGAGCCAAGGATAGTATTTCAAATCATAAAGCAAGTGGAAAATGTAAAAACACGAGAGAAGATTCGGCCTCGGATGATTCGACACGGTGTTGCGCGAACGAACCAGTAAGTGAACCGTATTTTAAACGCACGAACTACCAGTATGAAAAAAAAATCCTAACGCGGGGCTACGCCCCCGGACCCCTTCCGATTGCCGTATTTCCCAACCGGGGGCTCCGCCCCCGGGGGTCCTCCCGATTGTCTAACTTCCCTGCCGGTGCCTCTTGATCGCCACCGACTACACTTAAAAATACAAAATGAGTTTACCTTAAAGTTGAGGGGACGGTGCTTGGGAAGTGACGAACCGCAGACGAAATTCTACAACTAGAACACGGTTATTGCATTTCACTCAGTTCAGTGTTATCCCCGATATTATAACGATTTCAGTTCAGCGCATTTTTGTCGAATAGGTTCGCTTCTGCAAATCAATTTTGATAGCAGTGAAAGCCGTTTTTCATCGCCTACAACGCCACGATCTTCAATTTTCTCCTAGGCGGCCCGGTCCGTTCGTAAACCATAAACGGCAAGTCATTTCGACCTGACCTCCCGCTGAGTAGACCTTTCTTCCCGCCCATAAGAGAACACTCCCTTCAACACGCACACCCTTTCTCCCGCACACAATTTCACATACTATCGTCCCATTCATACAAGGTCTCATCATTTTGGAATCTTTGTTTATGTACAAAATGTCTCCCGAACCGAACAACACCTCCACTTGAACCACCTCGTTCACTCATTAGACGTTTCCACACTCTTATTGGTTAGTTCACATTTCCTTAATTCCTATTCTATTTTTCTTTCGTTTGCGTTGTATATCATTTACATGTATATATCATTGGACGATTATATTCTTGTATATCGTATATCATCTTTGTCTTTTATCTTAATACTTATTTAATGTAATTTCATCTGAACAACGTTTTGTTCTAGATACTGTCTAGCTGTTCTTTTCATTTCTTACAGCCTGATGACAAAGTATTACCTCTGAAAAGTTCTTTACGGCCGCCTTAGTGAACCTCTTCGTTCTGACTATCCTATCGTCTATAGCGGCGTTTACATGTATATATATATATATATATATATATATATATATATATATATATATATATATATATATTATATATATATATATATATATGTATATATATATATAGATAGATAGATAGATAGATAGATAGATAGATAGATAGATAGATAGATAGTAGATAGATAGATAGATAGATATATGTATATATATGTGTGTGTGTGTGTGTGTGTGTGTTTGTGTGTGTGTGTGTGTGTGTGTCTGTAT
Source organism: Penaeus vannamei (assembly GCF_003789085.1). Lineage (NCBI taxonomy): Eukaryota > Metazoa > Arthropoda > Malacostraca > Decapoda > Penaeidae > Penaeus > Penaeus vannamei. Next base: position 50,599 of record NW_020872231.1, read on the forward strand.
GTGCGTGTGTGTGTGTCTGTATGTGCGTGTGTGTGTGTCTGTATGTATACATATAATATGTATGTATATTAGAAATACTGTTCATGTATGTATATATGATAATACACACACACACATATATATATATATATATATATATATATATATATATATATATATATATATATATATATGTATATATATATATATATATAGATAGATAGATAGATAGATAGATAGATAGATAGATAGATAGATAGATAGATAGATATATGTATATATATATGTGTGTGTGTGTGTGTGTGTTTGTGTGGTGTGTGTGTGTGTGTGTCTGTATGTGCGTGTGTGTGTGTCTGTATGTGCGTGTGTGTGTGTCTGTATGTATACATATATATGTATGTATATTAGAAATACTGTTCATGTATGTATATATGATAATACACACACACACATAATAACAGACAGACAAATAGAAAAATATAGACATAAATACAACACAGATATACGTGCACATATTTCAAAACATATTTCCGATCAGACAGCGATCTCACAGCATCCAAATTAAACACGAAATTTCATCATCTTCAAAGGACTCCATCTTACTTCTCCGGGAGACTATCGACCGTCTTGCTTAACTGTCTTCATTACCGGAAGACACTCATCCTTCCTTCCCCTTCCTTGGCTTTCGTCTTTTGTCCTTTCCCTTTCTTTTTGTCTTTTCTTTTTCTTTTTTCTTTCTTTGCCTCTTTGTTCTTTAGTTTTTAATTTCTCTTTCCTTTTTTTTCTTTTTTTTTATTTTCTTCTTTTCCCTTCTTTTTTTCTCTTTTTCTCTCTTTTCTTTTTTGTTTCATTTGTCTTTCTTTTTCCCATTTTCTTTCTCTTTCTCCTTTTCCTCTTCCCTTTCCTTTTTCTTGTCCCTCTCTATCTTTTCTTTTCTTTTCCCACTCCCTTTCTTTTCATATTTCTGATTCCCTTTTTTGCCTTCCATCTTTCTTTTCCCTTTCCCTCTTTCTCTCTCCTTTCCCTTCTAATTCCTTCTCTGTTCTCTTTCCCTTTCTTCTCCTTTCTCTTTTTCCCGTTCCCTTTCCTTTATCTTCCCCTTTTCTCTCTTTCTTGTCTCTTTCATCTTTCTCTGTCTCTTTCCATCCACTCCACTTCCCTTGGATAAAGACCCTCAGTTCTATCTTTTCTCTTCCCTTTCCCTTTTTTTTCTTTCACTTTCTCCTTCCCGGTTTCCCTTTCATTTCCTTTCTCCTTCATTCCCTTCTCTTTCTCTCTTTCATTCCTCTCTTCCCCCCCCCCCTGTCTTCTCTTCTTCTTTCCTTTCCTCTCCTTTTCTTCCCTTGTCTTCCCTTCCCTTTTCCTTCCTTTCCCTTCTTCCTTCCCCCTTTCCCACCCTTCCCTTCCCTCACACTCCTGCCCCTCCCCTTCCCTCCCCTTCCTCCCTTCCCCTCTCCACTCCCTTCCACTCCCCTTCCCTCCCCCTTCCTTTTTCCCTTTCTTCCCTTCCCCTCCCTTCCCTCTTCTTCCCTTCCCTTCCCTTCCCACTCCCTTTCCCCTTGTTAAAGACCGCAGTCCAAAATTATCTTTAGAGAACTGGAATCGTCTTGGGTCAGTTTGTAATTCCATTTCACCCAAAGTTAACACTATCAACAGCCTGTTTCATTTCCACATTCTGCTCTCGTTTTAACCACAGCCTCCGTCTAGAATTGTCTTGTATTAGTTTTTCTTTTTCTCTCCCCCTCTTCTCTCTTTCTTTCTTTCTTTCTCTTTCTCTTTCTCTGTCTATCTCTCTCTCTCTTTCTTTTTAATTATCTCTCTTTCTCTCTCTCTCCTCCATGTTCATCTATCCTCCCTCTCATCTTCCCTCCATCCCTCTCTTTCTCTTTCCCTCATTCCTTTCCCCCTCCCTCCTCTCCCTCCCACCCTTCTCCCTTCTTTCCTCCACCCTTTCTCTCCTCCCTCCACAAAACCTCTCTCGAGAATCCGCCCCCACCCTCCCTCTCCCTCCTCTTCTTCTTTCTCTCTCTCTCTCCTCTCCCTCCTTCCACAAAACCTCTCTTCGAGAATCCGCCCCCACCCCTCCCTCTCCTCCTCTTCTTCTTCTCTCTTCTCCTCTTCCCCTTCCCTTCCCTCCCTTCCCCCCTTTCTTCTCCCTTCCTCCTCCTCCCCTTCTTTCCTCTCCCTCCCTCCCCCTCTTCCTCTCCCTCCCTCCCCCTTCTTCTCTCCTCCCTTCCCTCTCTTCTCTCCCCTCCCCCCCCCTCGTCCTCTCCCTCTCCCTCCCTCTCTTCTTCCCTCCCTCCCTCCCTCTCCTCCCCTCCCCCCCTTCTCCTTCCCCTCCCCCTTCTTCCTCTCCCTCCCCTCCCTCCCCCCTTCTTCCTCTCCTCCTCCCCTCCCCCCTTCCTCTCCCTCTCCCCCCCTCCCTTCCCCCCCTTCTTCCTCTCCCTCCCGCCCTCCCCCCCCCTTCTTCCTCTCCAACAGGGTCCTCTCCGTTCCCCTTGTCAACAAAGCCACATTAGCGCCTGTTAACTCGACTGCCGAAGCTCGATGTGGATGGAGGTGTCGAGACGTGCGCAGCATCCAGAGGAGATGGTGGTGGGGATGCTGGAAGGGAGGAGGAGGGGGAGGATGGAGGGAGGAGGGGAGGAGGATGGAGGATGGAGGGAGGGGGAGGGATGGAGGGAGGCGAGGAGGAGGATGGAGGGGGGAGGAGGATGGAGGGGATAGGGGGTGGAAGGGGAAGGGAGGAGGATGGAGGGAGGGGGGAGGAGGATGGAGGTGTTGAAGAGGATGCTGGGAGGGAGAGGAGGATGGAGGGAGGAGGGGATATTGGGGATGGGGGTGTTGAGAGAGGAGGAGAGAGGGAGGAGGGAGGAGGAGGGAGGAGGAGGATGGAGGGGATAGGGGATGGGGGGAAGAGTGGAGGCGGGGATGCTGGAGAGGAGGAGGAGGGGAGGATGGGGGGAGGAGGGGGAAGATGGAGGGAGGAGGGATGGATGGATGGGGATGGGGGGGAGGGGGAGAGTGGAGGTGATTGAAGGTGGATGCTAGGGAGGAGTGAGGAGGAGGATGAGGGGATATTGGGGAGGGAGGGGAAGTGGAGGTGGTTGAAGGGATGCTGGAAGGAGGAGGAGGAGGAGGGGGAGGGATGCGTGGGAAGGGGGAAGGAGGGAGAGGGAGCTTGAAGAGGGATGCTGGTTGGAGGGAAGGGAGGAGGTGGAGGAGGATGGAGGAGAAGAGGAGAGAATGGATGCTTGGTATGGATGTTGGTGAGGTATAGTTGTTGGAGGGAAGGGGGAGGGGGGTGAGGTTAGAGATAGACGAGAGGACGAGAGGTTTGGGGAGGAGGGAGGGGGGGGGTAGAGTGATAGAAGATAGTCGTAATACGGTAATAATCGTTTTTAACGACCATTGATATAAGGACGACCGTTATTGCAATTAATATGAATCAAAACGGACATATCAAAATGATTAATGATGATTGATGACGATTCCCTAAAATACTACATCAAAAGAAAATCTGATATACATATAACGCTTCCTTTCATTATATATGAGAACTGTAATGCAATGTACATAAGTCTACGGAATTTTACGCCCAATTTCAGTATCTCACTATTTTTACTTTCGATTCTTCTCTTAATCATAATATAAGTGAGAGGAGAGAGTTTTACTTATATATGAAGAAATATCAACACATTTCAGATAACAGCATAAGCTAAAAAACAACAAATATATAAAAATGTATGATTATAATTTACCACATAAACAAAAACCTTATATGATGATACTAATAAAATATAATTGTAAGTGTAATTATTTTACTTCTTTTACATACATTATGTATGCATGCATATGCATGTATGTACATGTACGTATGTGTATGTGCGTATGTGTGTGTGTGTGTGTGTGTGATATATGCGTGTGCGTGTGTGTGTGTATGTATGTGTAAGTATTTTACGTGATCATATGTATCTATACCTTTCCAACATTAAATACCACAACTTAAACTTAAACATTTCAACCTCCGCAACGCATTTTCAACACATAACCCCGAATCCCCCCCCTCCACCCCCCCCCCCGCCCCCCCGATAGAACACAGTACCTCCGGGATCTCACCGCTACTCGGGGGAGTCTCAAGAAAAATCCGGTTTGGAATTTGCTGACCGAAAATTTTTTCCAAAAAATCGTCCATCACGGGATATTTGTCCAAGAACTTTTTCCCTTCGACCTGACGAAAGAGTGGGATTGAGAGAGTCATGCTGACGGGCACGAAACGTCATGCAATCATATGCTTTCATGGGAAGTCTGAACCAGCGGTGAGTTGGTGTAAGGTTGATTGCGATATTATTTATTATTTTTTCTTTTTTTTTCTTTTCTTTCTTTTTTTTCTTTTGTATTTATTTATCTTCTTTTTCCTTTCTTTCTTTCGTGTCTTTTTTTGTATTGATGAACTGCATGGCTGGACTGATGTTGAGTTGTGCACGTTTCATTTCGAGTCTATGCTGACTTGTGAATAGGTTTATGCTGCGTTTTCACTGAGGTAGAGAGGTCACTTGATGCTAAAAAATAGTGTTACACTGATGCTGAACTGAATCCAAATTGATACTGAGCTATTGTCGATTTTTTATTGGTTTCATGCTGAGCCGATGCTGAGCTGTCTCTGAACTGTGATGAATTTATGCTGATTTAAAGACCAGTTGATAGTGAACTGACGAGGAATTCCTTGAACTGATACGAAACTCATGCTGAATAAATACTGAATCGTTATGAAGCTTTCGTTGAATTAATGCAGCGATTATACTGATCTGGTGATATTTCTTATGCTCGAAAAATGCTGAGATGATGCGCCTGTGATCATGAAATCTGATCGTGCAATATGGAACCCAAGAACCACTCTATTGAGTAAGAGCAGGGAATTTCGTTGGGAAATCACCATTCTTTTGGAAAATGTAGTTTTCTTTTTCACTGAAAATATATGTATAAATCTAATATGTGGATAGATAGATAGATAGATAGATTGATTGATTGATTGATTGATAGATAGATAGATAGATAGATAGATTGATTGATTGATTGATAGATGGATAGAGGATAGATGGATAGATGGATAGATAGATAGATAGATAGATAGATAGGTAGATAGGTAAATAGATTAGATATGAGAGAGAGAGAGAGAGAGAGAGAGGAGAGAGACAGACAGAGAGAGGGGGAGAGAGAGAGAGAGAGAGAGAAGGAGGAGAGAGAGAGAGAGAGAGAGAGAGAGAGAAGAGAGAGAGAGAGAGAGAGAGAGAGAGAGAGAGAGACAGAGACAGACAGACAGAGACAGACAGAGAGAGAGAGGGAGAGAGAGAGAGAGAGAGAGAGAGAGAGATACAGACAGACAGAGACAGACAGACAGACAGACGACAGACAGAGAGAGAGAGAGATGCACGTATGTGTGTTTACGTGCCTGTATGCGCTCTCCAAGGTCTTCGCTTCCAATCAGAAACCATTTTGTGGCATTCGATTCCTCTCGATTCCCTTTTACATTTTTATGACATTTCGTTCGTAATGCCATTATCTCTACCCTCGCTCCGCCTGCCAAATCACCCTTATGGATTACCATGATAAAGATGTAAATTCGCGCATCACTGTCAAAGAGACCGTCATCTTTTCCTTTCCTTTCTCTGTTTCTCTTCTTTGGTTCTTTGTTCTTTTCTTTTCTTCTATTTTCTTCTCTTTTCTTTCTCTTTCTCTTTCTCTTTCTCTTTCTCTTTCTCTTTCTCTTCTCTTCTCTTCTCTTCTCTCTCTCTCTCTCTCTCTCTATCTATCTATCTATCTTCTATCTCTGTCATTATCTTTATCATCATCCTTATTATTATTACCGCTATCATCATAATTACTATCATCATCATCATTATCATTGTCATTGCCATTATCATCATTAGTTTTAGTATCTTTATCATCATCATTCTTGCTGCACTTCCTCTTACTTCCTTCTTTTCCTCTTTTCTCTTCCTAAACTCCCCCCCCCCGCTCTTTCCACCATCTTCCAACTCCATCTTCCACCATCTTCCAACTCCAGATCTTTTTTTATTTTCCTTCTTCCTTCCACATATTCTTTTCCAACATGGAGCCCGCATGCAGTCGTGGGTAAACATCTTGTAAATCCCACATGATTTTCGATGCTGCTTCCTCCTTCGTCCTTCTTCCTCCTGCTAATCCTGTTCTCCTATTCCTCTGCCCTTTTCTGGTTACTTCTTTCTCCTTCTCTCTCTCTCTCTCTCTTCTCTCTCTCTCTCTCTCTCTCTCTCTCTCTCTCTCTCTCTCTCTCTCTCTCTCTCTCTCTCTCTCTCTCTCTCCTCCTTTTCCTTCTTCTCCTCTTCCTTCTCCTTTTCCTTCTCCCCTCCTCCTTTTTTTCTTCCTCCTCTTTTCCTTCTCCTCCTCCTTTTTTTCTCCTCTTTCGCATCTTTCTCCTCCTATTCCTTCTCCTCCTTCGCATCCTCCTTCTCCTTTTCCTTCTACTCTTCACATCTTCTTCCTCCTTTTCCTTTCTTCTCTCTCTTCTTCTTCTCCTCACCTCATTCTCCTTCCTCCTTTCTTCTCCTTCTTCCATTCTAATTCTCTCTTCCTCCTCCTACTCTTCACTCCTTCTTTTACTCCTCTTGCCTCTTTCTCTTGCTCTTTTTGCTCTACTCACCATCCTCATCCTTATCATCTTCATCATCAATATCATCATATTCGTCATCATTATCACCATCCTCATCCTCACTTCAACATTACCATCATCATCTTCCTCATTCTCATCCGCATCCTCATATCCCTTACCCTTTTCTCTTCTTCTTCCTCCTCCTTCTCTTCCTCGTCCTCCTCCTCTTCCTCCAAATCCTCTTCCTCATTCTTCACCCTCATTCTCACATCCCTTACCCCTTTTCTAGTCTTCTTCCTCCTCCTCCTCATCTTCCTCCCACTCCTACCACTCCTCTTCCTCTCCTCCTCCTCCTCTCCCAGTCCTCCTATTCCTCCTCTTTCTTCTCTTCCCGCTCTTCTCCCCTTCTCCTCCTTCTTCTCCTCCTCCCCCGTCTTCTCTTTTCCTTTCCTCCCTCCCACTCTTTCTCCTTTCTCCTCTTCCTCTTCCTTTCCCTCCCACTCCTCCACCCTCTTCCTCCTCCTCCTTCCCTACCACTCCTTAACCTCCTCTCCTCCTCCTCCTCCTCCTCCTCCTTCTCCTTCTCTTCCTCCCCCTCCAACACTCCTCTCCCCATCTTCCTCCTCCCTTCCTCCTCCTCCTCCTCTTTCCCCTCCTTCCTTCTTCTCCTCCTCTCCTCCAGCAATACAATCATCGGCAAACATTATCTAAAAATCAGCGCAACATTTAGTCTTTCGCAGCCTCTGTTTCCCCTCATCTTTTCCCCCTTCTGTTCCTAAACGCCGAGGGGATGCTACCGTTCTGAGAAGGATAAAGTGTGGGAGAATGAAAGAGGGAAGAGAGAAGGAAGAGAGAGTGAGAGGGGGTTGGTGGGAGAAGGAGGACGAAGAGGGAGGGAAGGGGGAGAGGGAGGGGGAGAGGGAGAGGAGGGAGAGGGAGGAGAGGGAGGGGGAGGGAGGAGAGGAGGGGGGAGAGGGAGGGAGGGAGGAGGGAGGGAGGGAGGGAGGGAGGGAGGGAAGGAGAGAGAGAGAGAGAGAGAGAGAGAGAGAGAGAGAGAGAGAGAGAAGAGAGAGACAGAGACAGAGAAGAGAGGAAAGAGAAAAAAAAGAGAGAGATAACGGAAGAGGAAAGAGAGAGTCATTAGTCTTATCAGCATTACCATCAATAATAACAACAATTAATTTCAGCTATCACCGTAAGAACAAATTAGTGTGACGAGATACTACGACAATGCTAATGATAATAAAAAAAAACACTGACCGTACATCTTCGACGATGACATATATGACCTCTTCCCTCTTCCCTCCGACCTCTGACCTCTGACCATATGACCCCTGACCCCTGAATCGCTGACTTTGCCCCCTAGGGATTACCGTAGGGTGATCAGACGCGGCAGCAAGGCGCCTAGATCGAAGAAACAAGGGCGAGTTTCTGAATATTTATAGCGTCTCGGCGGCTCTATCGGCTTTTCCCTTCAGTGTTAGATGATTTTGTGGTTATTTTTGTTTTGGGAGAGGTTATGCGTACGGCAGCCGTATCCGTATGTCTTGCGGTTAGGCGTACGGCAGACATAAACGTCAGTTCCGGTAATAAGTACTAACCAAAACTAAAATAACCTGATCGAACCTAATCTAATCTACCCTAATTGAGAGTGGTATCATTATCATATTATTACCTCATGTACAGGACACCAATTGGGGGCTTTTCTGCCGTGCTAATAGTCACTTCCTTTTGTTTTTGTTATTTGTTTGTTTGTTTCTTTGTTTTTAGGGGGTTATCTTTGATTATTTTGTTTTTATCCTGTTTTTTGTTTGTTTGTTTGGTTTTGTCTTTTATAGGGGGTTATCTTTGATTGTCTGTTTTTGTCCTTTTTTTAAGGGTGATTGTTTTATTTTATCCTGTTTTTTGTTTGTTTGTTTTTGTTATTTAGGGGGGGGTTATCTACCAACCACTTACAGTATTATTGTTATTATTATTTATTATTATCATTATTATTATTATTATTATTATTATTATTATTATATTATTATTATTATTATTATATATATATATATATATACTATATATATAAATATAATATATTATATATTATATATATATATATTTTTTATATATATTTAAATTTAAAAAAATATATATATATATATATATATACTTATTATATATATATATATAAATTCTGAATCTTGTTTTCATCCTTTCAGATTCACTTAGTCATTATTACCCTCAANATACATCCTCCCCCCGGCTCGTTTCGCTCGCCCTCCGTCCCTAGGACTTCCCCAGCCGTCTCCCCTCGCAGCCGTCTCCCCTCGCCCCTCTCCCTCTCCCCTCGCCCCTTCCCCAGCATCGCCCAGCGCGGCACCTCCCTCAACCCCGCGACGTACTCTCCTCTCTCCTTCGAGCCGCATGTGGGATCCTCGCAAAGGCGCAGGTCCTGGGCGGCGGTGGGCGGCATCTCCACCCTGCCACCCGCCCACCGGGCATACAGAAGGGGTTTTGCCGGCGGACTGCCCACTTCCCTACAAGAGTTTGCTGTGGTTCTGTTCCTCCCTCTGTAGGTTTTCCGGGTCATTGCCTTATCCGTCGCAGGTCACGCTCTTTAATATGACGGTGCTACTCTTGGCGCCCCTCGGCAGGGAGGGGCGTGGTGGCTCGGTTCATTCAGCCCGTCCCTTCTCGTAACTCCGAAGCTCCGCCTTCAGCTCCCCCACGTGCCCCGCCTTCCCATCCTCCCCTTACACACAGCTGGTGTACGCACAACCAGCTGGCCTGTGTCACCCTGTGCCGGCGGGAGGAAGGCCGTGTGTGGCTCTTACGACGCATCGCGCCCGTGTGGTCCCTGCCGCTGCCAGAGCCTCTACGCCGCGGAGAACTGTGACGTTTGCTTTATTATAACGGCAGAGACTGCTTGAGAAACAGGTGTAAGGGCGCTTGTCTTGCTTCGTTGCTCGGGAGGCAAAGGCTGCGTTGCAATACTGTCACTGCGTGGGCGGAAGAACTTGTTACGCGTGTCGGCAGGACTACGCAAGAGGAGCTGCATCCAGCAGGCAGTGTGCATGCGCCAGCTGTGCCGGATGTAAACATTTCATTAGGTCTGCCTTCCATTAGTGAATTTGCAGAGGGAACGACATCTCGAATTTACACGTTACAGCTGTTAAGCAGCACAAGACGCGGTAACACGTAATTGTATAGGTTCGCAGGCGGTACTCACGTTTCAGCTGGACACACACGCACACACAATACCACGGACTCACACGCTACAGCTGCATATATACACAGAAAACAGTCACGCAAGCATACACGCTGCAGCAGCCACGGCGTTCCAGCTGGCTCTGCGAGCACCTGCAGGCGGCCAAAAAGATGGTGCAAGGCTGCGCCAAGTCGCCCTCAGCCACCCCCGCCTCCTCCTTGGACAACACCCCCACCTCACCCCCGCCCATCAAGCAGCCCCTTGGGCCGCTGAGCCCCCCGGGCATCATGCGCCACCCCATCCCCAGGTGAGTAGTCTCTCATGCCCCATGCAGCCTTCCGCTGCCCAGGCGAAATCCTAGGTTCCTTCCTGCAGTAGGTGAGTGCATCCCTCTTCTGGGCGCGTCCTCTTCTCGAGGCTTTCCCTAGTGAGCTCGACACCATGCACTGCTCAGGCGCTCTGTTTGTCCATCGACCTAGCTTTAAATTCTTTATCTCCGCCTAAACTTCAATGCAAACCTATACTTGGCTTCACTATTTCACGCTGCGCCAAGAAAACAAAATTCAATTCACAGGTTTTTGTATCAATCCATAGAGATATTTCCTCAAGATCATCTTACGCACTTGTGTGCATGGACAACTGCATATCAAAAGTTTAAAATTTTATTCCTGGATTTGATGATTTGCTTATACAAGTACTGCACATATTACTAAGAAGTTAGTGCTTTCACAAAAAATAATTTAATATTATTAGCTGCTTGTAGCATAAACAGAACGATAATTGTTTTATTTCTGTTTGGAATATTGTAATGAGTGGATTTGACACATTCAGTCTCGCTTGTTGATACGCTGAGAGTAAACACAATATTCCTGTAGAGGAATAGGTATATCATACAAAATCCTCTTTGTCCCACCATCCTTCACCATCATGAAAATTCCCACGAACAGCGCCACATGCTCCAGCCCCGCCCGGTCGCTCTCTCGCCGAAAATCTTGTCGAACAAGTGTCGCCCTTATGAGCAGCGGCAGTAAGAGTCTCTCCTCTCGAATCAAATAAACCCTCCTGAGTCACTTAAAATCCAAACGGCTAATCCAGTTCCAGAAATGGAGAGTCTCGCGTCCCTCTTCGTCAACATAACCATCAAGGTATCGTTTTCGCAATAACGCCGCGTCAACAGAGGCAGAGGACGGCCGGGAGCGGAGAGCGACCAGGTGGACGACTCCTGGGCGATCCACGGCCTGTTCTCGGACACGGAAACGACAAACGAACGGCCGGCCGGGCAGCAGAGGGATATCCGAAGGCGCTGGGGGGACGGAAAGGCCACGCGACAGGGGCTGGTTGGAGTTAAAACCGAACGACTCGACGAATCCTGAAGTGCTGACGCCGTAGATTTATACCGCATCTTTAAAGCAGACCTTTTTTTACCTGCAGGATGAGCCTTTGTCTTAAAATTTTACCTGCGACGTGAAGCTTTGTCTTGAGAAGAAAGGCTCTGGCATATTTAGAATATAATGTGAAAGAGGAAGGATGAGATGCCAAAGAAGAATGAGTCGAACGGGGTGGTAAACGAGAGACAAGGAGAGAGGGAAGAGAGAAAGGGGAGGGAAGGGATGAAGGAAGGGAGAAATGGAAAGGTTAATGGACGCAGAGGGAAAGGGCAGAAGGAAGCGATAGAAGGACAGAGAATAGAACGGAAATTGCGAAGAGGTCTGGGGTGAAAGAAGGAGTGAGGAAAAGAGGGAAAGAGTTTGAGAGAGAAATAAAGAAGGGTGAAGAAAGAGAGGAGAGAATGAGAGAGAGAGAGGAGGAAAGAAGGCCGGGTGAAGAGGAGAGACAGAGAGAGAGAGAAAAGAGAGAGAGAGAGAAAAGAGAGAGAGAGAGAGACAGACAGAAACAGAGACAGAGGGACACAAGGGGGGGGGGGTATAAAGACAGAAAGACAAAGAGAGAAAGAACAGGGAGAGGACAGGGAAAGAGAGAGAAGGTCCGAAAAAACAGACAAAATAATAATGCAATAAACTGATCTCGACAGAGAGAACAGGTTTACAACTTATAAAACATAAAACGATAAACAACCCCATAGATTAAAAAAAATGAAATAAGAAATCGTGCTTACCGTGCAAAAGACGAGGAAGTCGCTGTCAGTTATGGCCGCCCAAAAAGTCCAGAAATGTGACCACGTTGGCAAACATTATTACAGTAATGATTTCACTTTATAAATGCGACAAACGTTTCAACCAAGCAAGAATTCCCACAGGAACGAGTATTCATTCTGAAAAA